>JACXGJ010004047.1:0-48578 GCA_016801105.1 Esox niger
CATTTTGGTGCAACCTGGTGATTTTCTTACGTAGGCTGTGGGGCACGTACGTAAACAAAAACTACGTCAATCGCTTCATTGGAATTAGCCGCTTAACGGTAAGGGAAATTTATATAACTTCATAATCTATTAATAACAGTATGCCGCAGGAGCCAGCTCCGCGGAACCGCGGAGCTGGGGCGGACAGTGTTAAGGCACGGACTGCAGCATTCAACACCCGATATGACCTCAGGAAGGCAATAAAAACTGCAAAACGAGTTAAAGTAAAATCTTTCTACCAGGGCTCCAATACCGGGAACATGTGGAGTGATCTGAGAGCCATCACTGACTATAAAGGCTATTCAGGTAGTGAGAGGGAAGTGACGGATTCTCACCCAGAGGAACTGAACTTTTTTCTATGCTTGCAATGAGAACATCATCCCTGGCATGGACTCTCAAATGGACCAGGACGGCTTCCCTTTACAAATGACCAGGTCAGACATTTGCAAAGCCCTAAAAAGAATTAACACCCAAAAGTACCAGACATCTCAGGCCGTTTTCTCAAGGTCTGTGCAGACCAACTGTCTGATGTCTTTACTGATATCTTCAACCTATCCCTACATCAGCCAGTGGTTCCCACATAGTTCCATCATTGTTCCTGTGACAAAAAAGCTAAAAGTACTCTACATGAATGACTACCGCCCTGTAGCACTCACACCAATCATCATCCTCTTTTGAGCAGCTAGTTAAAACTCCCATCACAGACTCCATGCCTGTAACACCCGCTGCAGTTTGCCTGTAGACATAACAGATCTACAGAGGATGCCATTGCTCTGACACTCCACTTTGCACTCTCTCATCTGCACAAGAGAAACACATATGTGAGAATGCTGTTCATTGACTTCAGCAAAGCATTCAACACCATTGCGCCCCACAAGCTAGCGATGAAGCTCAGGGATCTGGGTCTCGACCCCTCTGTGTGCAGATGGATCCTGAACTTCCTGACAGGCAGACCCGAGGTGGTGCGGACGGGCAACACTACCTCCTCCTCACTGACCCTCAGTACTGGCTCCCCCCAGGGCTGTGTGCTGAGGCTGCTCCTGTACACTCTCTTCACCCACGATTGCCTGGCGACCCACATCTCCAACACCACTGTTAAGTTTGCTGACGACACCACCATCATAGGCCTGATCTCTGACAACGACGAGTCAGCCTATAGAGACGAGGTAAGGTCACTGATTTCATGATTTCAGAAAAACAACCTCCAGCCCAACATCAGCAAAACGAAGGAGATCATTGTTGATCACAGGAAGCAGCGGCAGGGAGACCACGCCCCCATACACATTAATGGGTCTGCACAGCATCTGGATCCTTGGTGTCAACATCGCTTGGTATGCCGTTCAGAAAAATACCAATTTTCTATACTTTTGAGGCATAAGCAATTAGGAAATAAAATGTACTACCCAGGAACCAAAATTATGTTAGTGTTATTAGTCTGGATTTCTCCCTCACCTCATCTCCTCCTCTCACCCAACTAGTTTTGTTAATAAAATGCCAACCACTGAACACACATTCTGTGTCCATTCCCTGTGTCTCCCCATCACTCTGTGAGAGGATGCCCTGGGCTACAGACAAAAGTAACAGCCGTCACTGGGAGAGTCTCCTATTTCCAACGGACAGGGCATGAGGACCTTTTTCGGGGGAATGCGGGAGAAAACCGCCTGGCTGTCAGAGCTCTGTACCCAGCTACAGCATAACAACGAGGACTGGGCCGATTCCACGGAGAAGCTTAAGGCTGCCTTCAGAGTCCCGGCAGTGCCTGACGAGTCTCCCAGAGTCCTGGCAGCACACGCTCGCTCTGAATATTTTATTCCTTGATTTTAAATTATGTTGGAATATATAGCAGGCCCAATAGGAGCTCATGCTTTAGGTCATATTGTATGCAACCCCCAATGGTGGACCACCCAAGGCCACAGCTATTAAAGGTTGGCTAGGCCACAGATACGAGACAGTTAAAAAAAGTTATTTGATAATAATAATAATCTATATCAATGATCTATGTTTAATGTGTTCGTAATTACTGGTGGCATTTGGTGGCAATTATCAGTCTGTTCCCAACTGAATTACAGTTTGTGCAATAGGTTATAGGCAAAGGAGGTTAATAATTCAAAGATGGTTTGTGGGAATTTAAAGGAGCTGGGGGTTGACAGGAACCAACCTTGGCTGTGTCTGTCTTTGCAAGGGGAAGCGGTTCCAATCTGGGCCACTGCTGTCTGATATAGTCCAGCATCTCTTGGTAGCTGACCATCTTCTTGAAGTTCCACTTGTTTCCTGCAGAAGGAAAAATAGGTCAACAGAAAGGAGTGAAGGTTTTAAAGCAGGGGATTGCAACTTCCAGCCTGGGAAATTCAGGTTTTAATTTCATTTTCACCCACGAACCAGCAACTGATTTAGATCTGGCCACAAGCAAAAGCCTCAGCACAGCCTCAGAGTTCAGAAACAGTCCAGGATTTCCCTCTCTCAAATACAACACTTTTTCCCAAAAAGTTGGGATGCTGCCTAAAATGTAATTAAAAAACGATTTCAATGATGAACAAATCATTTAAACCCTATAGTCAATAGAAAATAGTACAAAGACAACATATCAAATGTTGAAACAGAGAAACATAATTATTTATTATACTATATACCCATGCATGCAATCAACACATTTCAAAAACATTGGGACAGAGGCACCAAATGACTGGAAAATATGTGCAATGCTAAAAAACTAAACCTGGTGGAGTATCACAGAACTAATTAGGTAAATTGACAACAGGCCATTAACAGGAGACATTAGACCTGAGCTTTCAGGACTCTAGCCCCAGATGGTATTTGGTCAGGCCAGTGTTCTGTGAGCTGACATTAACAGAGCAATGGAATCAACATTTGCAAGGCGAGCCAACAAGTGCTTCATGAATCAGGACGTCTGCATGCACTGTGTATCAATTGCACAAGGTAGCCAGAAAGACCGCCCCACCCAATGGATCACAATAGGAAATGAATTGTTGAAACCAGTTTTGCCAGATAGTACAAGAGAAACATGCAATTGGGACTATCAAAACAAGCCCAAAAAAGCAACTTTTAGCTGCAGACAAAGGTCCCCAAAACCAAAACATTTTGATATACACATGCACCATTTCAAATTTAAGGAACATTACATTTCAAGCCAACATTTCTTTCACAAGTCTACTACTAAACACCAATCAGCAATAACAAGTGAATAACACTGATAATCTCATTATTATGGCACCTGTCAGTGGGTGGGATATAGTAAGCAGCAAGTGAAACTTCTGTCCTCAAAGTTAATGTGTTAAAAGCAGGAAAATTGGGCAAGCAAGGATCTGATAGACTTTTACAAGGGCCAACTTCTGATGGCTAGACTGGGTTAGAGCATCTCTGTCATCATCTATGACAGTAAAAATACATTTACTCTTGAATACATCACTGGTTTTCATTCTTTTGAAGTTTTACTCATGAAAGTTAACCAGGCTGATAAATCATTTTACATAGCTACTATTTACAGGCCACCCAGGCCATATTCAATGTTCTATAGAGTTTCCAGAATTCTTGTCTAACCTTGTAGTCATATTTGGAGATTTCAATATTCATATGGAAAAGTCAAACGACCCTCTTAAAAAGGCCTTTGAAGCCATAATTGACTCAATGGGTTCTATCCAACATGTCTCAGATCCAACGCACAGCCACAGTCATACCTTAGATTTAGTCCTGTCACGAGAAGTAGATATTGTAGGTTTTATAAATCCCCAAATCCTGGAATATCGGATCACTGTCTTATTACATTTACCGTTAAAACAAGAAATCCACTCGCTGGATCATCAGTAACAAAGAAAATAAATCCACAAACAATCAAATCAAGGATCTAAACACAACACTACGAAATACTTTAGATACAGTTGCACCACTAAAAACAAAAAAAAATACACAACAAGAAACTTGCTCCCTGGTACACAGACAATACTAGAGCTCTCAACCAAGCCTCCAGAATACTGGAGCGAAAGTGGTGCTCTACAAAGTTGGAAGTGTTCAGACAAGCCTGGATAGACAATACACTAAAATACCAAAAAGCACTCACATCTGCTCAATCAGAATATTTCTCCAACCTGATTGTGGGTCTTCACTTCAGCTGTAACGAATACATGAACTTCTTTGATGAAAAGATCATCACCATTAGAAACAAAGAACTGACTCATACTTAAATAATTATAGACCCCAAAATCTCAGTCCTGAGAATATCCTGAACCTCCCTGATCAGGTGTCAATGGGGACACTGGAACTTTTTGATCCTGTATCGCTCGAAACATTCACTAAATATGTGTTCTAAACCCACAAATTGTCAGCTAGACCCGATTCCCATCTCTTGGAGAGACTGGAAACCCATATTGGAATACGTGGAAATGTTCTAGCCTGGTTCTTTATTTATCTGAAAGACATCAGCTCATACAGTGGGGAGAACAACTATTTGATACACTGCTGATTTTGCAAGTTTTCCTACTTACAAAGCATGTAGAGGTTTAACATAGGTACACATCTACTGTGAGAGACGGAATCTAAAACAAAAATCCAGAAAATCACTTATTAATAGTTTATTTGCATTTTATTCCATGGCATAAGTATTTGATACATAAGAAAAGCAGAAAAGATGTAATACATTACTCCAGTACTAGCCTCTTTACACTGGCTCCCTGTTAGGGTTAGGGCTGATGATATTGTTGACCTATAATTCAATACATGGATTTTCTGAAATTATCCAGCCATAGAAACCTGCAGTTAACCTTAGATTGCAAGATGCAGACCTTTTAATTATACAAAACTTTTCTAAACAAATAGCTGGAGGAAGGGCCTCCTCACAGAACTCCACTACTGTGGGATGATTTGCCAATTAAGGTTAGAAACTCGGTGCAAACCTTCAAGTGTCTACTAAAGACTAATCTCTTTAACCTGGTCCATGATTAAGTGTAGTCTGGCCCAGGGGCATGAAGGTGACCAGAAAGGCCTGATACTGTCTTAATTTATTCACCCGGCACAGCCAGAAGAGGACTGGTCACTCTTCTGAGCCTGGTTCTTCACAAGGTTTCTTCCAAAATGTTGGCCTTCTTAGGAAGTTTTTCCTAGCCACTGAAGTTCAACACTACTGTTGTTTGCTTCTTGGGGTTAAAGGCCGGGTGTTTTGTAAAAGCACTTAGTGACAACTGGTGATGAAAAGAGGGCTTTATAAAATACATTTGATTGATAATCCAAGGGGCAGCAGTCTAAACTCCCAATAAATAGTCAATGCTATATTGCGTGCAAGGCAAAATATATTTAATGATAGGTTTCCTTCTTTTTAAACCTTTTCTCGGATCAGCTAGACTGAGTTCTAGAATGCATAATGACTTCTAATATCGGGATAGTAGAATGGAAAATCATTTCTGATATGCCTCATATATCTAGAAATTCTATATACAGATTTATATAGAGATATATATATAGAGATATTAAGAGATATATATATATATTAAGGCCTAAGGCTTCCTGCTTTCATGCCTGTTAGTCGCATAACGCAACTTTCCTGATTCCTGCCTCTTGCCAGTCGCATAACGCAACTTTCCTGATTCCTGCCTCTTGCCAGTCTATCTTTTTCTACTTTTACTTAAAATCTTCATGAAATCTTTTACCTTTGTTTTATTTTTGTTCTGTATTTGTTTTATTCATATTTTTACAAAATTAAATAAATATTTAAAAGAGGACCTCAGAATAGTCCTTTTACATTTTTGAGTGAATCTTTCAGATGGAGGAGCTAGGACAGCTGTTGGAGGAACAGATCAACCGCTTCTCCGCTCTGACTGTGGGTCTTGTCCCGTAGGTGATTCAATAAATGCTAATGCTAACATAGCACAACATGCTAACACAATGCTAGAGAGCTCTAAAGACTTCCCGACACTTGTCAGAATGCAGTCAAAACTGGTGAATAGATCAAGCAATTTCAGAACGGGCGACTGAATGAGTCGATAACACAGCTTCAAATCACCCTCTCGCCCTCCACCGCACTCGCCCCCTCCATCGCACTCGCCCCCTCCTCTCCTTGTCCTTTATTTCCACAGAGCACAGAATATATTAAATGATGTGCTTTGGGTCCCTGCTACGGTGAAAATAGCAATGCCAACTGTTTTGAGTACAAGCTAGGACACAGTATCTCTATTCCTGTGTTGATTAGAAATAAAAGGAATCATGCCCATGTAACTTAGAAAGTAAACTTGTCTAATCTGTTAACTGTAATATGTCAACCTACTAGCCCTATTATACATATTAAGCTGGCTTTACTCAATATCAGATCTCTCGCCAACAAATCATTCTTGGTAAATGACATTATAATATCCTACAACCTAGATTTTATGTTTCTCACTGAAACGTGGCTAACTTAAGATTGTTGTGCGACTGTTCTTAATGAGACAGCAACTTAAAAATGTGGCTATATGTGGCTGCCTTATTCAAAGATACATTCCATTGCAAAGAAAATACACAAACTATTTTTTTTTCTTTTGAATACATCTGTTTTACATTGACAGGTACCCCCAAAATTTAGTTTTTTTACCATTTACAGACCTCCGCGATACTCTGCAAATTTTATTGATGATTTTGCTAAAGCACTCTGTTATATCAGTTGATTATAACTATATTTTATTACAGGGGATTTTAACATTCACATAAACAATAGTTCAGACAATAGTGAGGAAAAACTTTTTGCACTACTTGACACATTTTATCTCACTCAAAATGTGAAAGAGCATACACACACTCAAGGCCACATTCTAGATCTCAAAAGGGTCTACATTTTTACTTTGTCATAGTTAAAGACATGGCCCGGTCAGATAATTTCTGTGTCTTGTTTGAATCACCCTGAATGTTCCAGTACTGTGACAACTACGCCATCAGTATATATGTTCCCTCTGCTCCCTTTGTCTTTGTGTGTTATTTTCTTGCCAGTGTGAAAATTTGTCAGGTCTTTTTATGAATAAAGACACTGAACTGACTCCTCATTCCGCTGCTCCTTTTTCACACGACACAGCTGACAAGTAAACTCTGTTTCTGTTAAGAAAAGGTTAATTCATGAGAGTACTAATGCTCAGTTTATGGAAGCCATAGCTATCTCTCCAACAAAAAGTGCTGAGTCAGTTGATGTACTCCGTGACAATTTTTATGTAAAAATATTGAATGTCATGGATCGTGTTGCACCATATAGGTAAAGAAAGCTATGAGCAAACAGAAAACACCTGATGGTAAGCGCCCTGAAAAGAGAATGTAGGAAAGCAGAACTTAAGTGAAGGAAAACTAAACTTCAAATTTACTATGACATCTATGAACAAAGCAGAGTTTTGCAGAGCCAGACAGCAACATTTATTGGGAATCATCAACAATAATATCAATAATACCCGCACTCTATTTGTCATGGTCGACAAGCTTACAAATCCAATAAAGCTGATAGCATCAGAACTCATGTCCAGTGTGAAATGAAATGAAGTATTAGACGGACCATCAGAACAACACCGTCTAACAAGGACACTGTAACATTACCCCAACCACCAAGACCAAACTTGATTATTATGTCGCTCTTTACTACAATTTACTACTACATGTTTTCTTGACACACTACCACCAGACTTTAAATTTGTTTATTGAACACTAACAAAAGACCTGCAGCAAATGGTTAATAGCTCCCTGCATTCAGGCACATTCCGAACATCTCTAAAAAGAGGTGCCATTAAGCCCCTATTAAAAAAGAAATCACTGGATGCATCCATAATGAACAACAATATACCTGTATCAAATCTCCCTTTTATAGCAAATATCATTGAGAAGGTTGTATTCAATCATCCCAGCAATTGTGTGACCTCAAGCGGTCTCTTAGACAAATTTCAGTCAGGCACATTCACTTCTAATGAACCATACATTCAAATTGTAGTTGTTAATGCTCAGATCCTACACGACCTCAACACCGTACTGAAACGGCCCTGATTATAGTTTTAAATGACATACAGCTAAATATTGATTCAGATAAAATAACAGTTTTAGTTTTACTAGATCTCAGTGCAGCCTTTAACAATGTAGATCATAAAATACTTTTAGATAGGCTAGAAAATTGGGTAGGACTTTCTGGGACAGTCCTTGATTGGTTCAGATCTTATCTAGATGGCCGGAGTTATTTTGTCACCATTGGTAATCATGAATATGATAGGACGGCTATGACATACAGACTTCCACAGGGATCAGTTCTCGGACCACTTCTGTTCAATCTCTATATGCTACCTCTGGGCCAAATTCTACAGAACAACAACATTAACTACCAAAGCTATGCCGATGATACTCAAAAATATATGTCTCTCGAACCGTATGACAACAGCTCAATAGACTCCCTGTGTCACTGTATAGAGCACATAAATACCTGGATGAACCAAACTTGTCTACAATTAAACCAAGATAAAATAGAGATTATTGTGTTTGGCTACAAAAATAAATGAACAAGTATTAGTAAAAAGCTGGATTCTCGGGCCCTTAAAACCAAGGATCAAGTTCGTTATCATGGTGTTCTGATATTTAACAGTCAATTCAAATCGCTCACCAAAACAGAATTCTATCATCTGAAAAACATATCCAGATTCAAAAGCCTGGTGTTCCAAAAAGACTAAGAGAAGCTCATCCATGCTTTTATCTCTAGTAGGGTTGACTACTGTAATGGCCTCTTAACTGGATTCCCCAAAAAGACTGTAAACAGTTGCATCTCTTTCAGAATTCAGCTGCTAGAATGTTAACCAGGACCAAGAGGACCGAGCATATCACTCCGGTTCTTAAATCTTTGCATTGGCTTCCAGTCAGTTACAGAATAGATTTCAAAGTGGTGCTTCTAGTTAATACATCTCTGAATGGTATATGACCCGAATACATTTCTGATATGTTTGAAGAATACACTCACCAAAAGGATTATTAGGAACACCAGTTCAATTTCTCATTAATGCAATTATCTAATCAACCTGCAATGCATTTAGGGGTGTGGTCCTGGTCAAGACAATCTCCTCAACTCCAAACTGAATGTCAGAATGGGAAAAAAAGGTGATTTAAGCAATTTTGAGCGTGGCATGGTTGTTGGTGCAAGGCGGGCCGGTCCGAGTATTTCACAATCTGCCCAGTTACTGGGATTTTCACGCACAACCCTTTCTAGTGTTTACAAAGAATGGTGTGAAAAGGGAAAAACATCCAGTATGCGGCAGTCCTGTGGGCGAAAATGCCTTTTGATGCTAGAGGTCAGAGGAGAATGGGCCGACTGATTCAAGCTGATAGAGGGGCAACTTTGACTGAAATAACCACTTGTTACAACCGAGGTATGCAGCAAAGCATTTGTGAAGCCACAACACAGACAACCTTGAGGCGGATGGGCTACAAGAGCAGAAGACCCCACCGGGTACCACTCATCTCCACTACAAATAGGAAAAAGAGGCTACAATTTGCAAGAGCTCACCAAAATTGGACAGTTGAAGACTGGAAAAATGTTGCCTGGTCTGATGAGTCTCGATTTCTGTAGAGACATTCAGAGGGTAGAGTCAGAATTTGGCGTAAACAGAATGAGACCATGGATCCATCATGCCTTGTTACCACTGTGCAGGCTGGTGGTGGTGGTGTTGGTGTAATGGTGTGGGAGATGTTTTCTTGGCACACTTTAGGCCCCTTAGTGCCAATTGGGCATCGTTTAAATGCCACGGCCTACCTGAGCACTGTTTATGACCATGTCCATCCATTTATGGCCACCATGTACCCATCCTCTGATGGCTACTTCCAGCAGGATAATGCACCATGTCACAAAGCTTGAATCATTTCAGATTGGTTTCTTGAACATGACAATTAGTTCACTGTACTAAAATGGTCCCCAATCACCAGATCTCAACCCAATAGAGCATCTTTGGGATGTGGTGGAACGGGAGCTTCGTGCCCTGGATGTGCATCCCACAAATCTCCATCAACTGCGAGATGCTATCCTATCAATATGGGCCAACATTTCAAAAAAATGCATTCAGCACCTTGTTGAATCAATGCCACGTAGAATTAAGGCAGTTCTGAAGGCAAAAGTGTGTCAAACACAGTATTAGTATGGTGTTCCTAATAATCCTTTAGGTAAGTGTATATACCGAGCAAGGATCTTAGACCCATGAACTCAGGTCAGCTAGTAGAGCCCAGAGTCCAAACTAAACATGGAGAAGCTGCGTTTAGCAGTTATGCATTACACAACTGGAAGAAACTACCAGAAGAACTAAGACGTTCACCAAATGTGTCAATTTTTAAATCCAGGCTAAAAACACTTCTTTTTTCACGTGCCTATGACTGAGCTCTTAAACTTAACCACACTGTAAGCCTTATAGCTTCTGATGTTTGTATCACTTATACTTAACTGACAGCTTTTATAGCTTCCTATGTTTTTTATTTGTTTTATTAGATTATTATCTCACTATATGCTTTATTAATTATGCTTATTCTATGTTTTGTCATTATGCTGTCTTCTTTATTTATTTTTTATTATATGCATATTTTGCTATATTTTACCAATTGTAATGCAGGTTCTGGTGCTATCAAAGGACTATGGATGCTGATGATGGATAATTCAAGTTCTTGTGTTGCTGTTTAGACATCAATGTAGGGTATTTTCTCATAAAAGGACTGATGAGTGTATCCAAGCGCTGGAGCGTGAGGACTGAGATACCAGGGTGGTACAGTAAACAGGTATGGTAACAGTAATTCATGGAGGGTGAATTTACAATGCATGGACAGACAAGGCATAAATGTCCCCCTGGACAAATCCAAGTAAGACATTGATGTAATGATTATCACATAGGGACTGACGGGATCATCCTAGCATCGGAATGACAAGGATTGAGATACTGGGGTGTTGAAGTTCATGCAGTCCCCCTGGAGACAGCTGAGTTAGACAAGTGTAACAATCTGACTGTTTTAATTATATTGCATTATTTTAATTTTCATTGCAAAGCACATTGAATTGCGCTATATAAATGAACTTGCGTGTTTACACTGCAGATGTGGAATCTAAAACACAAATCCAGAAAATCACATTGTATGATTTTTTTATAATTAATTTTCATTTTATTGCATGACATTAGTATTTGATCACCTACCAACCAGTAAGAATTCCGTCTCTCAGAGACCTGCCAGTTCTTCTTTAAGAAGCTCTCCTGTTCTCCCCTCATTACCTGAATTTACTGTTTGAACTTAGCTGTATGAAAGACACCTGTCCACACACTCAATCAAACAGACTCCAACCTCCCCACAATGGCCAAGACCAGAGAGCGGTGGAAGGACATCAGGGATAAAATTGTAGACCTGCACAAGGCTGGGATGGGCTACAGGACAATAAGCAAGCAGCTTGGTGAGAACGCTACAACTGTTGGCGCAATTATTTGAAAAATGAAGAAATTCAAGATGACGGTCAATCTCCCTCGGTCTGGGGCTCCATGCAAGATCTCACCTTGTGGGGCATTAATGGTCATGAGGAAGGTGATGGATCAGCCCAGAACTACACAGTACGACCTGGTCAATGACCTGAAGAGAGCTGGGACCACAGTCTCAAAGAAAACCATTAGTAACACACTACACCGTAATGGATTAAAATCCTGCAGCGCATGCAAGGTCCCCCTGCTCAAGCCAGCACATGTCCAGGCCCGTCAGAATTTTGCCAATGACCATCTGGTTGATTCAGAGGAATGGGAGAAGATCATGTGGTCTGATGAGACAAAAATAGTGCTTTATGGTCTAAACTCCACTCGCCGTGTTTGGAGGAAGAAGAAGGATGAGTTCAACCCCAAGAACACCATCCCAACCGTAAAGCATGGAGGTGGAAACATTCTTTGGGGATGCTTTTCTGCAAAGGGGACAGGACGACTACACCGTATTGAGGGGAAGATGGATTGGGCCATGTATCGCGAGATCTTGGTCAACAAACTTCTTCCCTCAGTAAGAGCAATGAAGTTGGGTCAGGGCTGGGTCTTCAGGCATGACTACGACCCAAAACACACAACCATGGCAACTAAGGAGTGGCTCCGTAAGAAGCATCTTAACGCTCGTCGGGCAGTCTCAGTAAGAAGCATCTTAACGCTCGTCGGGCAGTCTCCGCGGACCCGCGGATGACGACTAGTTGTAAAAGTGTATTAATTGATACCGAATGATTATTATATTTTACTCACCGGTTAGCGGCTAATTCCAATGTAGCGATTGACGTAAGGTTTGTTTACCTACGTGCATCACAGTCTATGTAAGAAAAACACCACGTTGCATCAAAATGGTGGCCGTTACGCACTCCATGTAATGGAGTTTAGTGCATCTGCTGTTCCTTAGTCTATTCTTCATTGACCATACGCTAACAACGTTGTGCTAGGTCATCTGATGCCTGGCTTCCAATAGCAATGCAGATAAGGTCTCCCAGGGAATCACATGGTCTATGGCATGACCTCAGATCTAGTGGCTCCTTCTTACCCAAGCTGCAGACAAAATGGAGTATCACAGAGACTTGCTTCGCGTTCATTCCTGCATCGCTTTCATTCCGAAAAAGGACATTATAGATCAACGTTTTAGACTAGATTTGAATGGGCAAAAGTATTTAGAATATGATAATTTGTATGGAAACAGTATTTGGATGGATTGCATAACCGTATTGGCCAGACAGCTCCAACAGCTCAGAGACGTGAACCCTCCACATATGAAGTAAGTACAACGCTATTTATGAACAATGGTATCCCACATCTTTGTTTGTATATAAAAAAATGATGTAAAAATATTATTCATTCTACATGGTATGGGGATGCTATTGGTTTACATGGAAAAATACTGTAAGGATTCAATAAAAAGAAATTTAATTTGTATATAACTGCCAAATAACGATCTAGTGGCCGTTAGGTGTATTGTGGTATAAAAGGAGGAATGTAATGTCTTTCTAAATGATTTTATAAGGGTTTATTTTTAGGTAGAGGAACTGACTTTTATTGGGGTGTGTATATTTGACCTTTTATTCATTATTTTATCCATTTATTTCAGCCTAAAACACTAATATCACTATAAAGGCATGGAAATATCAGAAAATAACTATCTCACAAAACTTCATACGTATTTGAAAAAATAATTAGCATACACTAATGCAAAAATGTGTGTCGTAAAACTTTTTTTGCCATTCTATGGAATGGGGGTGCAAAATAGTGTCAAAAGTTTTTTTTTTTTATGTCAAAAATGTTTTAGCCAAAGGGGTTGTGATCACCATAAGCACTCACAATAGATGATTTCTGTTACAAGAAATTATTCTAGGACCCAAAATGTGCAAGTAGTGAAATCCGGCCTAAAACAGCATGGACCTGAGAGGGTTTTAAGGGCCTGGAGTGGCTTAGCCACTCCCGAAACCTGAATGATCTGGAGAAGGACTGTATGGAAGAGACTGTAAGGTTTCTGTACCAAATATTAAGTTCTGCTTTTCTGATGTATCAAATACTTATGTCATGCAATAAAATGCTAATTAATTATTTAAAAATCATACAATATCATTTTCTGGATTTTTGTTTTAGATTCCGTATCTCACTGTTGAAATGTACCTATGATATAAATTACAGACCTTTACATGCTTTCTAAGTAGGAAAACCTGCAAAATCAGCAGTGTATCAAATACTTGTTCTCCCCACTGTATTTGTAAATGCATTCATGAATGTATTAGAGATGGAATGACAGACGATGTCAGTACTAAACATGATGGAGAAATTCCATAATCTGGATAATCGAATATCAGGATAATCCTCACATAAGTGATTTGAAAAAGCTATGCCAGCTGCTAAAGAGTCCCTGACTAGTTGTTTCATATTACAAGTGAAGCACATATCCCATCTCACCTTGTACTATTAATTAAACATCCTCTGCAAGGTACTGTCAAGGAAGCTGAATGGCTGTGCTAGCGGGACAACAATATAAATGTAAAGATTTACATGTTGTTGTATCAATGGAAGAAAAAAAATAATTATAGTGCTTTTTAAATGCACAAGAACAATATTTATATAAAGGAAGAATATCAGCAGAGATGAAAGTAAGCCGGGTAAGAGAATAGAATAATATTTTCAGTTACAATAAAAATCTAAATTCAATTCTTATTTGTCATCATGACTTGGGTTTGTATTGTATAGATTTTACAAAAGAATTATCCCAAACTCTCCATTGCAAGAATGCGATGTTAAGTTATGAAAAGGCCCATTATTTTCATCAGCCTAAATGTATTGTCAATGAAGCTAAATCGCTCTGCTAGATGGCAACCATGTACATTTAGAGATTTACATGTTCTGGTATCAATGCAAAAAAATGACTCACTATTAAAATGCATAAGAACACATTTATGTAATGGAGAATTGTTTTTGGACTGACAGACTCTTTTTGTCTCTTAGGTGACTCCCGCCAAGCCCCACTTTTATCAGGATAAAATCGTACATTTTGATAATTTTGGCTTGGATAATTGTGGCATGAAATTCTCATATCGCCCCACACCTACAACGTATGAAATTTAATTTGTATTACTACAGAAACAAACCAGTTGTTCATTTAATACACTCTATATATCAATCAGACTTAATGACTGAATGTCGTTTGAAACAACATAACTATTAAAAGCCTAAATATATTAGTACAGCATGTTAATACAAGGGCAATCATTAACTTCTACTAGTAAATGTTTGCTTATGCTGCTGTTTGCATTTACAGAAACCTTTGTTCTGTACATTACCTTGGAAAAATGAACTCATCCTGTTGCGTCATCCATTATTCCAATGTTATGCACAGAACGTCAGTGTTTATCCCAAACTTATTGTTCACCTGACACTGCTATCGTGCATTGTCAAAGTGTGGGCTTCATTTTCGACATGTTGAAAAAATAATACTGGTTAAACAAATAATTTCATAGCCCACAGAATGTTAGCTAATGTAATTTCACACATGCAATCTTACCATATATGTCTGAGCCCCGAGTGTTGGTTACACACCTGGTCAGTAACATGATTGGGCATTGAAAAAGATTATTCCAGAGGATGGTCTGTCAGAAGTGAGGATGGGAAGGGATTCACCGCTCACAGGGAAATAGTAAAACTATTTAAGATTTACGTTTCTCAACTTAAAATTGCAAAGAGTTTTGGGATCTCATCATCTACGGTATAAAATTTTGTTAAAAGATTCAGAGAATCCGGAGAAATCTCAGTATTCAGGGGACAATGCTGAAAACCAATACTGGATGGTGTTGCAGCATCTACAAATGCAAGCTAAAAGTCTATCACGCAAAGAAGAAACCATATATAAACAAGATCCAGAACCGCCACTGTGTTCCTGGGGCCCTAGCTAATTTGTGATCAATCAATCAAATCTATTTTATAAAGCCCTTTTTACATCAGCAGTTGTCACGAAGTGCTTTCACAAAACACCCAGCCTTAAACCCCAGGGAGCAAACAACAATAGTGATGGACGGAGGCCAAGTGGTAAACTGTCCTGTGAACTGACAAGTCACAAAGACGCTGTGTCTTCCGAACTAAAGAGAAGAAGGACCATCTGGCTTATTATCAGCACACAGTTCAAAAGCCAGCATCTGTGACATTATGTCCCAAACACTTGCAGAGTAGTGTTAAATGAAGAGGTGATGCAACACAGTGGTATAAATGCCACAGTCCCAACATTCTTGAAACATGTTGCAGGCATAAAATTCTAAATGGGCATTTATTTTTACAAAAACTATACAAATTCTCAGTTTCAACATATGATATGTTGTCTTTCAATTAAAAGGGATAAATTATTTGCACAACATTGCATTCTGCTTTTAATTCCATTGTATGCAGCGTTTTGGAAACAGGTTTGTACATTCATTGGGACTTTCTTGACTTGTTGATGTACTAGCTGATCGGTTACTCACTAAACTGGAGTGTAATTTTGCAATCCAATTATGTTTCATATAAAGAAATTCTTTGGTACGGGTAGAAATTAGTAAATTATAAAGAACTATCCACTCACCATCAAATGGCATGTACTCAATGAAGCGCACTTCCAGAGGCCTATTTTCTGTCAGGGTCACAAAGTCCAGAATCTCATCTTCATTGAAGCCCCGCATAATCACACAGTTGACCTGCAGAGGCCAATGTGGACCAGTGAGCTGCTGGCCTTTGACCAAAGACCAGACAGGAAGGACAATTTTCCAACAGGACTGAAGAACAAATCCACACAAACTCAAACCAACTGACCAACGTATACACCTATATACACAGTTGAATCTAAAATAATATTTTCATGACATGGCTTTCAACCTGCTGCTCCTTTGGAGGAAACAGCTGATTAACAAAGGTACTTGGATATTTTACCTTGACAGGATTGAAGCCCATCTCGATGGCTTTGTCAATACCTTCCATGACTTTGTGGAACCCTAGGGGGAAAAAAAGGGGCCTTTCACCATGCAGGATCTTAGGTAGTGTTTCATGTCTTACAGATTTCTAGGAAAGTGAGATCTGTTTCACATATAATTGACAAGAAGGGCAAGTGAGATCTAAAGTATAAATGTAGTCATGTTTTGTTTCAGTTTGTCAAACCTCCATGTTACACCAATTACGGTACAAATACAAATTTTCTGCACTGTTGTGGTTGTCCATGATTGATAGAGCTGTCTGATATCTTTCAGTAATGTTCCTGTCAGCAAATATATTAACAAATATAAAAAGGTGTCCTAAAGAAATTATCTCTTTGAATAAGACAACACTACGTCATTCTCTGCCATAGCCCTCCCCACACTGAAGGTTTTTTACATCATCCTAGTAGACTGCCTAGTCCTAGTTAGCTTACTTTACCATATGTAACACAATGACTTGTAATGATTTGAAGGTTTCATTTCTGAACATGATTTTACATGATAATACTGAACCATACATATTTGAACTGGAGTAGGCTACAGATTTGAAATTGAGGATGTTGGATAAATTGTGATTTTCCTGCCTGGTGACATGCCTTCAAATATGGATTGAATAATGTATTTAGTAAGCTAATTTAGACCGCAATGCTTCAATAAGTTGCTTATAACTGGCTTATAATTAAGTTAATGCTATTGATTTTTGCCATGTATCTTACTTAACAAAAAGTGGCTGTGAGAATATACTTACAGAAAATGTTGCCTAGTTAAATAAGCTATCTTATGTAGAACTGTGGCAAGTATTGTACTCTAAATTATGAAGCCTCATCCTTTTAAATATGGATAACTAGTTACTATTGTTAAAGTAACAATTGATTTGCACCTTACTTATTGAGTACAACTTTCAGATCCATCGGTCGCTGCCTAACTGAGTGCAATCCCTCTTAACCCCCGAATATTGAAGCTGAGATTAATGCTGGGCATCGGAGTTTCAACACAAAATGGCTGCCATGCAATATGTGGGACTGTTGTTCTGGTATAGGGAACCTTTATAGGCATGGAGATACATTTCCTCAAGTATTTTTATTCTTGATTCATACCTTTCCTAACCGGCAGAGGCTACCTTTCCAAACCCAAAGCTACTACCTTTCCGACGGACGATGAACTCAAACTTGGCTGGCACCAGGGAGTCCAGGCTAATGTTGAGCAGGTCAAGACCGGCTTCCTTCAGTTTAGGCAGCAGTCTTTTCAGGTTCAAACCGTTGGTGGTTACAGCAATGGTTTTCAGGCCCTTCAACTTCCTTAGCTCAGCTGGATGCAGGGAAAAACATACAGTTGTTGGCATAGCAGTTAATATTAATTTGTCTTGGACCATACACCGTGTGCCATAGCCAACCAGAGCTACAGTAGGGCTATATGCAAATATGCCATTTGCCACAAAGACCACCCCAGTCACTGCTAACTGTGGATGACAGTAATTAAGATAGTTAGTTAACCAATTTAAACATAATATTTTAATCCCTAATAGCTGGAACCAAATGACATCTTATATAAAAACAAATACCTATTTAACTACCAAGGAAATCATATTAATAATTTCTTAAACTGCATCAATCTATCCTTGCAAGAAAGCTTTACTATCTGTAATGGAATGTATAGTCAAATATAACCTATTCTTCAAACTAAATATAAACTTGCTATATAATATATTTAGGGAGATAAGCAATGAAGTTGCGGGAACCCTACTGTAATTGTTAGTTTTATTTTTATTAGTTTTAATATTATTACTTTTAAATGAACTGTATAAGGAGTACTTCTTTTCTTTTATTATTGATATGCCAGCATGCATTGCAGTTGTTCATTTTGTTCATGCTTATGTTGTAATTGATAAGGCAACAGAGATCTGATTCTTGTGCCAGCTTGTAATTTTTGTAATGTACACTGTCAAATGTTTTGGGGGGATTATGGTCGGGTTTGGGGGCTGAGAGGATGTAGGCTTGAGAAACTTAACACAACACAGATGTGCTGACTAACTCTGAGCAAAGGAGTATAGATAGGACGTGTTGACTGAAACTGATGGGCCCCACACATCCTGTCCATACCTCCTGCTACGAGATGCCCATGTGACTGTCACAAGCTTGATGGATAAGACCATTGACCATATGCTGGAACATCCCATACAAAGGTCATTTGCAAGATAAGCCTTTTTTATTGGATGGTATTTCACTGTGTAATGGTTGTTTTTGACAATTGACCGCCTCCCTTGTATTCTGGTATGAAGATTGCGCTCTTTCTGTATTCATTGGAGAGAGAGAGAGAAATGAAAGAACTATGGACTGTTAACATCGACTTCTCAAGCCGAATAAAGATGGCGGTTCCCTGGATATCACATGGAACGGAAGCTAACAGATGGTGCCGTGGGTCCCGGATAGATGATTCATTGGTGAGTCAAATCACTCTAAAAGCACAAGTCAGTAATATCAGCATGTGAATCCAGATGAACACATATGGAACAAAAGGAAACACCTAGGAATTTTGCTTTTCAGGCAATGGAAACCTGTGGTGAGGACACACAAAACTTATGTTGACACTGAGATGTTATTTTCTTAGTCTTAGTCCAGAGACGCAACAGAATATACAAAAGCTTCCCTGTTGTGATGGAAATGCATTAGACCTCTTAGGCAACAATTACAGTTTAAACCCTCGTAGTGTTATCAGGAAGTCGTTGATAGAAGAGTATCAAGGGACATGTGTATAATATTTGTATAATGGAAGTTAAAGAAAACAACAACGTGGTAGAGGGACTGCAGCCCTGACGTAATTCAAAATGGCAAAATCATTGGCTGATGAAATCAAAAAGAGCTTGAAAATTTAAGATTGTTGTCAAGAGATAATTCAAAAATATGCCATTGATCCAGAAGAAGATTTTTGGAGTTTATTTGATATACAGAAAATATGGGAAGAAATTCCAAGAATATTTGATGAATTACCAAAAACACGTTGGTCGTTCATTGTGTTATCAGAAATTGAATGATAAATTCCTCAAAGATGATCTTGAAAGATGTTTGAAGGAGAAATAATGTTTTCGGGCGTCGGCTGAACAAAAGGCTAAACAAGTGGAAAAAAAGGACTTGAAAAGTTGAAATAGGAACTGGAAACCTTAAAAGCAGGAAAAACATCTAAAGACACTCAAAGCCCATTGGAAAAGAAACCAGGATCATGTCACCATTATGGAATCCCTGGCCATTGGCAGAATGAATGTCGCAAGAAGAACCAAATGAAAAAGACAGAATGCAGCGACACTTCAGACAATTTGCCCACATGCCGAGCAGCAGCAAGGAAAGATCTCCCATGTTTGGAATTCAAGAATCAAAGACAGAGGATTTCCAGGCGATACCTGGAACAGACGTGAGCTTATATAATCATTGATTAAGAGTATGGATAGGACCATTGACCATAGGCTGGAACATACTATAAAAGGGTCATTTGTAAGATAAGCCTATCTTATTGGAGGGTATTTCACTGTGTAATAGCTGGTGTTGACCCTTGGCTGCGTCCCTTGTATTCTGTTATAAAGATTGTGTTCTTTCTGTATTCAATGGACAGAGAGAGAGAGGGAGAAATGAAAGAACTATGGACTGTTAACATCGACATCGTATGCTCATGCTGTACTAAAAACCAAGATTGACTGACCAATAAATATTTATATTTAAGCCAACCAAATGGGCCCCCCCGAGGCCTAGGCACGGGACAACATTACCGGTTGTCACTGCTTGCAGTGTCCTACCACAGCATTTTCCATTGCCAGAGTAGTTGTCTATGTCCTTAGAGCGTTAGTTACTGTTGAGTCAGAGGTCTGTATGACCATACACATACAGAAAAGAATGTCTCCTGCCAGACTGCTTACCTATCATATTAACCCACCATGGCCATGTCTGTGTCTATGCCTTTAGACAGAGTACTGTATATCAACAATAAATCTGATCGACCTGGCCAGAAGCATACAGTGGGGCGAGAATGTATTTAGTCAGCCACCAATTGGGGAAAATCCTACAATGTGATTCTCAAAAAAAAAAATCCCTCATTTTGTCTCTCATTGTGGAAGTGTACCTATAATGAAAATTACAGGCCTCTCTCAGTCCTAAATTCATGAAACTTGTTCCATATGTCCATCTCCTTACAAGGAAAATGTTTCCCCATGGGACACATAGTGTGCCATATTGGATTTTCCTTCAAACTCTTTGATATTTAGCTTCTATTGACCAAGGTCAGTAAAAGATGTAAGCCAATTCAGTATGTCAAAAATGTGTTCACCATTGACCAATAAAGTCTGAGTTGGTGTGGTTTTGTACATGAACATATTATCAAGAAACCATGGATCGTAATAATCCAACTAGGTACATATTTACAGAACCTTGACCTGACATATGTGCAAGCATATTCCGACTGACCACAAGGGGGCTATGTTGGGAAAAAAACGTATTTGCAAGCTAACGTTACTCACTCCATTTGACATCGAGAGAAAATAATTGGTGAAGAAGTCAATTTCCCCACAAGAAACATATTTGCATTGAGAATTAATTAGGACTGCCTTGATAGATTTTCAGTCATTTTGAATATGAAAAATGCTTCAAAAGCTACTTCAATAGAACCAAATACCATATCTTCTCGACCTGATATTTCTTATATATGGACCAAGGTCATTCATGAGTGCATACCCCAGAACAGCACAAACAAAAACACGGCTGCTATTGACCAATCAATATTCGAGCAGGTGTGGTTTTACACAAATGCATATAAATCCGACAGCAGATTATATGATCAGATCATTTGATGTCGACAACAATATTACAATCCAATGTATAAACTATGGCTAAAATGGGCTCATGGGGGCATCAACGAACAACATGTATCATTCATGCTTTATTTTGAGAATCTATGAAGATGGCGCACATGGATCTCTCAATGCACAATTGATAAAATAAGGCCAAAAGTAGCTGAAATCTGAAACATTCTCAATACTGCTTAAAGCGCTAATTATTATTCATATTAATCCGCAGAACTTCTGCCGAAGTTGGGTGCAGGGAGAAATATTTTGGAAAGTGAGGCATTGAGGTGACCTTGGGCAGCATTTGTTTTAAGGTAACGTTAAACCAAAGATTCACAACAATACGAGTTTAAACAACTCGCAACCAAACTGTGGTCTGCAACATTAAAACCTGCCAGTTTACGCCACTGCAACTCATATAGATTTAGATCCTCTCATCTTCATCAGCTTATCCATTGTCGGTTGAGGGGGCAGTAAACTTCCCTTTCCCGAGCTACATTTGCCAGCTCTGACTGGGGGATCCCGAGTCGTTCCCAGGCCAGTGTCGAAATATAATCTCTCCACCTAGTCCTGAGCCTACCCTGAGGTCTCTTGCCAGCTGGACGTGCCTGGAACACCTCCCTAGGGAGACGTCCCGGAGGCATCCTTACCAGATGCCCGTACCACCTCAACTGGCTCCTTTCAATGTAAAGGCAGCGGCTCTACTCAGAGTTCCTCACGGATGACTGAGCTTCTACCCCTAAGGTAGACACCAGCCACCCTTCTGAGAAAACTCATTTCAGCCGCTTGTACCCGCAATCTAGTTCTTTCGGTAATGACCCAGTCTTCATGACCATAGGTGAGGGTAGGAACGAAAATTGACCGGTATATCGAGAGCTTTGCCTTCCGGCTCAGCTCTCTTTTCGTCACGACAGTGCAGTAAAGCTCAGATTCTTGCCAATCTCCTGCTCATTTTTTCCCTCGCTCATGAACAAGACCCTGAGGTACTTGAACTCCTTTACATGGGATAAAACCTCATTCCCTACCCGGAGGCACTCCATTGGTTTCCTGCTGAGAACCATGGCCTCAGATTTAGAGGTGCTAATCCTTATCCCAACTGCTTCGTACTCAGAGGGGAATTGGTCTATTGAGTGCTGGAGGTCA
This sequence comes from Esox niger, assembly GCA_016801105.1. Taxonomy (NCBI): domain Eukaryota; kingdom Metazoa; phylum Chordata; class Actinopteri; order Esociformes; family Esocidae; genus Esox; species Esox niger. The sequence goes on from JACXGJ010004047.1 coordinate 22,443, forward strand.
CCGACCGATAATGCCATCAGGAACACATCATCTGCAAAAAGCAGCTCCTCTTCAATCTGAGTTTCGACTATCTGCCGAACCCTCATTTCCAACACCTTTGAGTACACTTCCAGGGAGGCTGAGTAGTGTGATACCCCTATAATTGGCACACACCCTCTGGTCCTCTTTTTTGAACAGGGGAACCAACACCCCAGTCCACCACTCCTTAGTCATCCAAGACATCCCTTCCACATCCAAAGCTTTCAAAATTTCTGGACGAATCTCGTCAATCCCCGGCGCTTTGCCACTGTGCAGCTGTTTAACTACCTCAGTGACTTCTGCCAAGGAGATTGACGATGCTTCCCCATTAGCCTCCAGCTCTGCCTTTAGTAAAGAGTGCGTGTTATTGGGATTTAGGAGTTCCTAAAAGTGTTCCTTCCATCACCCAATTACTTCCTCAGTTGAGGTCAACATTGTTCCATCCTTACTGTACACAGCTTGGATGGTTCCCCGTGTCCCCCTCCTGAGGTGGTGGACGTTTTCCAGAAACACCTTGGTAATGACCGAAAGTCCTTCTCCATGGCTTCCCGGAACTCCTCCCACAGCCTCTGTTTTGCCTCTAACAGCAGAGGACGCAGCCCTTCGGGTCCACTGGAACTCTGCCACTGCCTCTGGAGTCCTCCGGGCTACAATATCCCGGAAGGCCTTCTTCTTTGTTGACTTGTTATACATTTTTCTATTTAGAAATGTGATGAAAGAAATACAAATATTTTTTGTTCTATACATCCAGAATGCACATAAATCCAGAATCCAGTAAGTATAAAAAAAATTGGCCTCTTAGGTTTAGCTTTTGATTAAATACTTTGTCTATTTTCACTAATCATCAGTTTGATAAAGTAAATACACTAAAACTAGATGCTGTCGGCAGCAAGCAGAAAACGAGCAAGCAAAGGGAGAAGAGAATTCACGTTATATTAGATTTTTTACCAGTGGTAGCTTGCTAGTTATTGTTGCCAAAAATATTTTTCTATATTGAATACTGTTAATAAAAAATTATGCATTATATTTATATAGAGCTTTTCAATTACCCAAAGACACTTCACAAAATGAACCCAGAACAGATCGAACCGAAAATACTATGAGAAAATAAAGAAAATTGAGAGAATGGGATTGGGCATGCCTAGGGGTAGGCAAGTTTGATCAGATGAGTCTTGAGGCATTGCTGGAAAATGTGGATAGTCTCAGAGTCACAGATGGTTTTGGGGAGAAAGTTCCAGAGCCTAGGAGCAGCCCTTCCGAATGCCCTGTCACCAAAGCCTTTGAGCTTGGACATGGGGAAAACAAGCAACAAAACAAGTGAACGATGAGAGAGGGCAGCCAGCAACAGCTTAACAGATTTGGACAATTCCAGTGAGAAGTGGCAATGAAACGCAACGCAAGAAGATACTCTCAAACGGAAGTAGAGACGAGACACGATGGCGATGATGTTTTTTAATTTAAATGGTGAAATAAGGTGAGAATCATGTAAATGAGTCAATATGATGTACATTTGGTTTTAAGAAACGCATTCAGTTTATACCAAACTAGCCATCAATATAAAATATATACCGATCAACCATAACATTATGACCACCTGCCTAAAATAGTGTAGGTCCCCCTTTTGCCGCCAAAACAGCCCTGACCGTCGAAGCATGGATTCCACTATACCTCTGAGGGTGTAATGTGGTATTTGGCACCAAAATGTTAGCGGCAGATCCTTTAAATCCAGAAAGTTGCAAGGTGGGGCCTCGGTGAATTGGACTTGTTTGTCCAATGCATACCACAGACGCTCAATTGGATTGAGATCTGGGGAATTTGGAGGCCAAGTCAACACCTTAAACTCGTTTTTGTGTTCCTCAAACCATTCCTAAATCATTGCACTTACGCCTGTAATGCGTGTCAAGTTGGTCGGGCATTTTGCAGTCAGGCTTTTATGTGGCATTGGCGCAGAAAAAAGCTTCTTTCTGGCAACTCGACCATGCAGCTCATTTTTGTTCAAGTATGGTCTTATTGTGCTCCTTGAAACAACCACACTGTATTTATCCTGAGGTTACCTGTGGGCTTTTCTTTCTATCCTGAACAATTCTTCTGGCAGTTTTGGCTGAAATCTTTCTTGGTCTACCTGACCTTGGCTTGGTATCAAGAAAACTGAGTTTTCCACTTCTTTATAAGTGATTGAACAGTACTGACTGACATTGGCAAGGCTTTGGATATCTTTTTATATCATTTTCCATCTTCATAAAGTTCCATTACCTTGTTACGCAGGTCTTTTGACAGTTATTTTCTGCTCCCCATGGCCCAATATCTAGTCTGCTCAGGGCCTCCACGTGAGAGCTAACAAACTCATTGACTATTTATACACAGACACTAATTACAATTCAATTCTAATGTATTGCAAAGCAACAGGTTTGGGAAATTCATATTTAATTGCCATTTTCACCTGAGTGTCACCTTGTGTGTCTGTAACAAGGCCAAACATTCAAGGGTATGTAAAATTTTGATCAGGGCCATTTCGGTGACTTCTGCTATCATTATGATTTAGAAAAGAGCCAAAACAACTATGTGATAATAAATGGCTTCATTTGATCACTATCCTTCAAGAAAATACCTTATACAATGCTGTGTACTACTTTCTTCACAGAACTGGACAAACTCAGCATTCTCGGGAACTTCATTGCTGCCATCCCTGCATTGCAGTTGCACATGCACCTTCATTGAACAGTGTACCTTTTGTTATACGGATGCACATATTGGTGACTATTTCAAGAATGGGCATTTAATGCGTGTTTCTCTCTCCAGAGTGGTCATCAGGCTTGCCATCATTGTTATAACGCTACACACGTTTGTGGTAGTAAGCATGTGAAAAAAAAATGTGTAATGTGCAGTGATCTCCAGAGTGGTATGCCACAAATGTGTGACAAGTGCATGGCGTTTGTTCAAGAAATCTGTTATTATTGGCTGGTCAAATAGCATAAAAATAATAACCTCAGTACTGGCTATTTGTCAAAATCCCCAAATCCACTCATGGAAAAAGGGGATGAGGCCCTACCCCTCCCAATGTCACAATAAATACAATTCTAAATTCTCTGTCTGGCAGGACAAGTGTCGGCAGTACATAAAAGAAATGACATCTCTGGAAAAAGGCATTTTTTAATGATCAGATATTCAAACAGCCTGGGGAAAAACAGTGATTGTCTCACAAAACATGTTGGCCTTAGTCTGTTCTGGCTGTCCTCAGAAAGAGGTGATAAGAACCAGAATCACATGGTAAACTCATGAGGGACAGAGCATGAGAGCTCTGGCTGAACAGAAGCTGAAAAAAGAGCAGCAAAGAAGTGAGAGGATAAAGAAACAACAATTGGAGGCGGTGAGAGAAGAACTGTCTGTGCTAATGACCCCAGTATCCACCGGTCGTAAGTCACATACATTTAGCCTCACACCGAACAGTAGAAGACTGCTGAGGGTGCATCATTGTGGGACCAAACAGGGGAGGAGGTTTTAGGCTACCCAATGGATGATGATGACGATGGTGAGAAAGATGCATATTATTGACCCAGGCCTCTGGGCAAATTTGTGGTGAAAAAAGATAAGGACAATACCTTTGAGTGACTGTTGACGTTCTAGCACAGTGTTATAGAAATGTGTTGAACTAATGTATTAGTGATGTCTACAAATGTGCAGGGGAGTAGAGGATTACTGGTTTAGTATTGGGCTAATTAGAAAGGCACCGAACCTGTATCTTGCCATGAAGGAAGAATGCAAGATATGTTAATGGTGTCGTAATTAAGAGGGGGACAAGATATGGGTGGACTATGGAAACCAAGAGGTATTTGTAAAATGCAGGTGGGAAACAGTTATGAAATGTCAGTTATTTTGTGAGATAATGAGCCGTAACCCCAAGTAAAGGTGTTCAAGTATCTCAGGGTCTTGTTTGCGACTGAGGGGAAAATGGAGCAGGAGATTGGCTGGAGAATCAGAGCAGTGGGGGCGGTATTGCATTCGCTTTTCCGCACCATTGTGACAAAAAGAGAGCTGAGCCGGAAGGCAAAGCTCTCGATATACCGGGCAATTTACGTTCCTGCCTTCACCTATGGTTATGAAGGCTGGGTCTTGACCAAAATAATTTGATCGCAGGTACAAGAGGCTAAAATGAGTTCTCAGAAAGGTGGCTGGAGTTTCCCTTAGAGATGAGAGTGAGAACCTCAGTCATTCATGAACAACTCGGAGTAGAGCCGCTGCTCTTTTGCATCGAAAGGAGCCAGTAGAAGTGGTTCGGACATCGGGTAAGGATGCCCCCAGGACGCCTCCCTAGGGAGGTGATCCAGGCACATCCAGCTGGGAGCAGACCTCTGAGTAGGTCCAGGACTAGGTGAAGAGATTATATTGCAACACTGGCCTGGGAACACCTCGGAATCCCCCAGTCAGAGCAGGCAAATATAGCTCGGGAAAGGAAAGTTTAGGGTCCCCTGCTGGAGCTGCTGCCCCCGCGACCCGATAAGCACATGAAGATGAGAAATTGAGTTAGTCAAGTATTTTTTTTAAACCTGGCATGTTAACAGGGGTGTGAAGATTTTTTATATTTTGTTTAGACATTCTAAACACATGGTAGCCGATAGTGCATTGGAGATGCTTTACAATTTCATTGCCATATAAGAGTGTAGGCTATCCATTTTTGTTAATAGAGTGATCGAGCTATAGACTATTTCACATGACGATTACTTATACTATATCCTCATCCATTCATGTTGTTAATAATAACAAGCTAGTCTTCTTTCAAATACTGGCCTATTTGGCTTGGTTATATTTCTTAAAAACAAACACTTCGACCTATAAAAACACAACATTTACAGATTATGTTTCAATTATGACCAAACAAAATATGAATGGAGCAAATTTGGAGTGGCAATTTTTTTTCCTTAAAGCAAAGAGTGGTTTTGAGAGGAGCGATTGAAAGACATGGAGTGGACTATAACCTTGACTCAGAGAATGACAAGCTTGATTTCCAACAGCTCAACTCCACACAATACTCTGATGCGCTTTGAAAGAGACCCTTGCACTCTTACTCATCTAAATTACTATTCGCTCCTTCTCTGAAACTGTAAAAGACAGAGACTCAGTGTTCACTGTAATTGTGTACCGGAAGCCATAAAGAATTACACATGTTTAAAAAAAAAAATCCGTCAAGCAGACCAGACAGTTGCTCAGTGGCCCAAAAATGTTTGAGAACATTGCTTGATAACCACTGACCTTAAAGTGCCAACACTGGTCTGGTGATGTTCCAGCAACAATCAGAAATCACTTGTGTGATCAGCACATGACCACTGGTTAGTTGTGCCCAGATGGACACCATCCTTACCAAAACATTCAGTTTAGACATGCCTAATTTGACATGACATGGTTTTGTAGTTCACCAATTTAGTTCCAAACCGCATCCCTGACAATAGGCCTCTACACTTGCACTTCTTATATAAGTGGCAAAATGTAGGTAAAAAAAATGACATTCATCTTAAAACATACAATACAAAAAGTGGATATAAAAAGTCTACACAGCCCTGTTAACATGCCTGGTGTTTGTGATGTAAAAGAATTAGACAAAGAAACATCATGTCAGAACTTTTCCACCTTTAGAAGTGTAAAAGGTTCCGACATGATTTGTCTTTGTCTCATTCCTTTACGTCACAAAGACCTGTTTTAACAGGGGTGTGTATACTTTTTATATCCACTGTACATTTCTACTGTAGGAAGGTATGACAGCTGTTCTTTGCTGTCAATGAGGCACATTCTTCTCTGACCTACAACATTTCTTTAGGTCTTTCTGGTATGAGAAAAAGTACTCCAACTATGTTGTTTGTCAAATTCTGTTTGACATTTTCCCAGATTCAGTTCTCAGTTGTAGGCTATTTTACATTGCTTAGGATAACTTTTTAATTATAATTCTCTACCACTATCCTTATTAGTCTATTTCTATTGTTTTGCTATCAATTGCAAATAATAATATTACATTTGGACCTGTCAATGTGCTGGTAGCTAAAGAGGAATGTGTAATATTCGAGACAATGTAGCCTACTAAGCTATTATTTTAAAGAAATTACATACAGTTCTAAATTGCCCCTACTCACTGACAATGTCCAGGACGTCTGGTCGGATAAGCGGTTCACCCCCAGTAAGGCGGATCTTATCCACACCCTCTTCAACAAACAGCCGAGCCACAGTTAGTATCTCAGAGGTAGACAGGAGCTGAGCACGAGGGGTGAGCTTAACCCCCTCTTCTGGCATACAATACTGACCTGAAGATTGAGAAATTTTAGATAACAATATTTAATTACAGAATAAGCTCAAAGCATTTAATGCAATAAACAAAACTAAGAAATGAACAAATTGCTTGTTTACAAAGGGAAAATGTACTTCAGAGCTTCAGGTGGAACTAGGAAAAAAGTAATATATTGCTTAGAAACTATGAAGATTTTTTGTTTAAATCCCAAAACCGGACAACAAAAGAAACACCAAAGTGTTTACCCTGTTTACTCGAGAAGTATATTCAGTGGATATAAAAAGTTCACACAGCCCTGTTAAAATGCCATATTTTTGTCATGTAAAAGAATGAACAAAGAAATCATGTCAGAACCTTTTCCACTTTTAATGTAACCTATGATGTGAACAATTCAACTGATAAACAAACTGAAATCTTGGAGGGAAAAAAATTGATTACAACCGTGCAGTAACCTGATTGTATAAGTGTGTACACCCTCTTATAACTGGGGATGTGGTTGTGTTCAGAATGAACCAATCACATTCAAACTCATGTTAAACAGAAGTCATTACACACCTACCATCATTTAAAGTCACTCTGATTAATCACAAATAAAGTTCAGCTGTTCTAGTAGGACTTTTTTTTACATTTTCTTGGTTGCATCTCAGAGCAAAAGCCATGGTCCGCAGAGAGATTCCAAAGCATCAGAGGGATCTCATTGTTGAAAGATATCAGTCAGGAGAAGGGTACAATATAATTTCAAAAGCATTAGATATACCCTGGAACATAGTGAAGACAGTCATCATCAAGTGGAGAAAATATGGCACAACAGAGATATTACGAAGAACTGGACGTTTCTTCAAAATTGATGAAAAGACAAGAAGAAAACTGGCCAGGGAGGCTTCCAAGAGACCTACAGCAACGTTAAAGGAGCTGCAGGAATTTGTGGCAAGTACTGGCTGTGCGACAATGCGACAACAATCTCCCATATTCTTCATATGAATGGGCTATGGGGTAGGGTGGCAAGACGGAAACCTTTTCTTACATCAAAGCCCGGCTGAAGTTTGCAAAAACAAGCATCAAGTCTCCCAAAAGCATGTGAGAAAATGTGTTATGGTCTAATGAAACCACAGTTGAACTTTTTGCCCATAATTCCAAAAAGGTATGCTTGGCACATAGCCCAAAGAATACCATACCCAAAGTGAAGCATGTTGATGGCAGCATCATGCTTTGGGGCTGTTTTTCTTCAGCTGGAAGAAGGGTGGAGGGCCTTAGTCAGGGTGGAGGGAATTATGAATAGTTCCAAATACCAGGCAATTTTGGCACAAAACCTTTAGGTGTCCATTAGAAAGCAGAAGATGAAGTTCACCTTCCAGCGCGACAATGACCCAAAGCACACATCCAAATCCACAAAAGCATGGCTTCACCAGAAGAAGATTAAAGTTTTGAAATGGCCCAGCCAGAGTCCAGGCTTAAATCCAATTGAACATTTGTGTGGTGATATGAAGAGGGCTGTGCACAGGATATGTCCTCGTAATTTGACAGATTTGAAGTGCTTTTGCAAAGAGTGGGCAAATATTGCCACGTCAAAATGTGCCATACTAATGGGCTCCTACCCAAAAAGAATGAGTGCTGTAATAAAATCAAAATGTGCTTCAATAAAGTATTAGTTTAAGGGTGTGCACACTTATGCAACCAGATTACTGTGAGTTTTTTTTTTCTCTCAAACATTTCAGTTTGTTTTTCAATTGAATTGTTCAGGTTATAGGTCATACTAAAAAGGTGGAAAAAGTTCTGACATTATCTTTGTCAATTTTTTTTAAATCAAACACCTGGCATTTTAACAAGGGAGTGTATACTTTATATGTACAAGGAGCTTGCATACCATACCCTTTAAAGCTTGAAGGCTCAACACTTGTGCCACCAAATAGCTTGCTTTTCTATTATTGTCGCTTGGTAAGAAGCTTTTGGAAGGCGGACACTAATGCCTGATAGACAATGCTCCTTGGTTCAAAACTCAGTTTAACAATGATTAAATCAGGAAACCATTTAGACTTTCACTGTAATGCTGTGTTACAACTTCCTTAATGCAATATTTTGTGTGGCAATATTTCACATGACATGTTTTGAGCCATCCAAGTCAGAGAAAAAAAAAGGTTCTCTTTGACCAGGGGCTAGAATATATTTCGAGATAAAATAGTTTTAAGTTGCTTGGCATCAAAAATACATCTTGACTAAATTAGAAAGGAAAATATGCTTCCGGAGTACTATAGTGGGTAGGTAATAGGGCAGGCCATAGATGTGCAAAAGGGCTACATAATAATGCAGAAACAAGGATCAACTAATAAAACACTAATTGGATTTATACAGATTTTTTTATTGGTTGAGATGACTAATGGGCACATCCATTGGACAGAAATGATGAATTATATTATCCATCCCATCCATAAAATTTGCTAACATAGTCCTTTCCAGCCAGAAGCAACCTATTGGTCAAATACAAATTTGCTATAGCTCAAAATTTGGCATGGGTATGAATACTTTTGGGCTTAACTGTATCTGGAAGAAGCAGTTGTATAGCCAAAATGAAAATCTTAAACTTCAAACTAGACTGCTGAAAGGCAAGATGGAGCTTCATTAGTATTACATTATCGGATAGTTAACCTAATTATTTTACAGTGTATAGGGTGAGTAAGCAATTAAACTTAGCCTAAACAATTTTTTATGTGTTGCTTACAGCGGAAGTTGCATTTTTCTGTGAGGGACATGCGCAGATAGTTGTGTCTTCGGCCATAGTTGTCCGTAAGGAAATTAGAGAACGGTAGGAAATTCTCACCCAACCTTCCCCTCCTATTTTCCGAAACGGTCATCTCCTGGGCAAAAGACATAAGAAAACGTTAAGCATCTTAAGGAGAAACTATATACACCTAGAGTTATTCATGTTCTGGGTCGTTCAAGTCCAAATAATCGTAATAAATGTTAGCCACTTTCGGACGTGAAAACTAGAATCAAGAACACGGACACACTAAAACGTTAAAAACGTGGTGCCGGATAAAGTCAACTAAACCAAAACAGGGCTGTTATCTTGCCTTGCATAGCGACAAAACAAATAGTAGGGAAAACAGATCAAAAAGTAACTTTCTGAACACGTAATCGAATGCAAACTGTTGTGAAGTTAGGGTTATATTCCAGATTCGGACTTTGAACGTTAATACCCCATCAACATCATCAAAGACAGCAATTACATATTCTGAATCAGCTGGCGATAGCGAACAAGCAACACTCCTTGGTTTTCCATTTCGGTTGCATATTAATCTTTCAGAGGCGAAAAGAACGTGAAAAACTCCTACCAGGCGAGGGTATAGGCACAGTCTTAAAATTGCACCATTATCTGGTCGTGTTGATGGTAAACGTCAGTTGTTTATGTAAGTGTCAATAGCTCGTATCAGAAAGAACAACCAAAATAGCTTCAGGGTCAACTGCTCTACCATCAACATCCTTTAGTTTTCCAATATAAAAATGTTGGACATTATTAATAGTCTAGAAAGTATTTGTCAATCACAAATGCTCAATAACTTGAACCCAATAAAACTTATAAGGAAATAACCAACTGATATAGCTTCAGGGAGAGCGGCTCTACAATCAACATCTTTTAGGTTTACTCTTTTTTTATTTTGGACATTATTACTAGTTTCTAAAGCAATTTTTCATTCATTCTGTTCAATAGCTTGGACCCAGCAAAACCTATATAGAAATAATCATCTGATATAGGTTCAAGGAGAGCTGCTCTACCATCAACATCCTTTAGTCTATTTTTAAAATCCTAACATTATTATTCGTTTTTAAAGCATTTTTTTGCTCAGTTTCTTGGACCCAACACAACTTATATGGAAATAATCAACTGATATTCATTCAGGGAGACCTGCTCTACCATCAACATCCCTTAGTCTGTTTTCAATTTTTTCCATTATTACTAGTTTATAAAGCAATTTTTCATTCATTCTGTTTGGACTCAATAAAAACTTGGATGGAAGTAACTGATATATCTTTAGAGAGAGCTGCTCTACCATCAACATCTTTTGGTTATACAATTTTACAATGTAGGAAATGATAACTAGTTTATTTATAATTATAATTTAGTTTATTTTCAATCCAAAATGTTCAGTATCTCAGACCCAATAAAACGTTGATGTTGATAAAAAAGATACTGAACTCCCTGAAGCTTAATCAATTGATTATTTCCATGTAAGTTTCAGTGCCGCTGAGCTATTGAGCATTTTATATGGAAAAATGCTTTACAAACTAGCGACAATGTCAACAATTGAAGAATTGGAAAACTATAAGATGTTGATGGTAGAACAGCTCTCCTTGAAGCTATATCAGTTGATTATTTCCATGAGCATTTTATTGGTTCTAAGCTATTGAGACATTTTGATAGAAAGATGTAAAAACTATAAATAATTTCCCAAATAACTTTTTTTTTAAATGGTTGATGGAAGAGCAGCTGTCCCTGAATCTATATCAGTTGGTTGTTTCTACAGACGTTATATTGGATCCGAGCTATTGACATTTCTTTGATTTTTTAAAAATAATATTAATAATTTCTTAAATCATAACACTGAATGATGTTCATGGTAGGGCAGTTGTCCCCGACGACCTATCACAAAGGTTACCTTGGGTCTGAAGTATTTACCTTTATTTTAATAACAGGCAATAAAAGTACTTTTAATGCAAAACAACAACCATGTAAATGGCAGGGCACCGAATTCGGAGCTCTTTATAGTTGTTCTAATTGGTTTATGTTTATTTTGGTTTCAATGTAATTGGCGTTTGTCAGTAAAGCCTACATTCATTATGCACTTTTAACACGCCTCCTAACTGTGAATAAACGGAGAATCCGCCATAGACATGACTGTAATGTCGTCTTTTAAAATTAAACGCAACAGAAAAAACAGGGAGTGTTACTTGTACGCTATCGCTAGTAGATTCAGAATATGTAATTGCTGTCTTTCTGGCAGGTTTCGGTGATGAGGTATTGACGATCAAAGAATGAATCTTGAATATAAAGCTAACTTTACCGCAGTCGAATGCAGTACTATTCGAGTACTACTACTACATGTCTAGTCTGGTTACCCAACAGCAGTGTATGTTCATCTAGGCTCTTCTTACCTGTGAAGTTACAGTTTTCATAGCAGGGACAGGAGTTGCACTTGACTTAGATTCGAGTTCAAAATCATTTTTCTCTTGCGTAGCACGGGAATAGCACGAACGCATCTTTGCGGTTGAGCTGGGTGCAAATAACTTCACAAGCTGCGTGGTTGTACCCACGACGCTAGAATATCTACCCAGTACATTGCGGAAGCTCTTGCAGACATTAAATGACATGGCATACATTTGGTTTGAATTGGAAAAGCTGTTGATCGTCCAAGTAGCGTCAAAGACACCTCGTAGTCAATGATATCTGAAGCTGGGCTTACAGCGTTTTCGGAGTTACTTTACGTTCAAGGAGGAGTAGGAACAGGGCACACGGGATTGGGCGTCTTCAGCCAATCGTTTGATAATCCGACCTTGTTGACTCTGGTCATTGTAGTTTTCAGACACGCGATAACATTATGGTTAAATCGGACTTTATCGTTAGATGAGAAGAGAGAAATTCGTCGGCTGATCCCAATGTCCGCCCCAAACCCTAAACTCTCACAGACTTAACTGACGTCACCTGGTAAATGATTGAGTGCGAGAGGCTTCAAGGGCTCTAAATGCTATGAATTGTAATGGAACAGCGCTTTACGCTGAAACATGTTGCACACAGTTGTGGGTTTGGAATTTTTTATTTTATGTTTTTTACTTTCTTCGCGGCCAAGGCACTTCACAGAGCGACTGCCTGATTTATGTCTTGCGGGTTTTTGCCCTACGAAGTGGACAATAGGTATTTGTCAATAACAATCTATATTTGTCTAAACCCTAGTGGACATTTCTGCTGAAAATCCAGTATCTAGTATATTGGAATGAACCGGTCTCAAATGGTTTGTCTTGGTTTCAACTGGATCAAACTGGGTTTAAAAAATCTGCTGGTTTAATAAGTTAAGAATACCAGTTGAAACCAACCAAAACACATTCAAACCAATAGAGCTATTGGTGGCACCTGCTTCACCAGTTCCATCCAGTTGAAACCGATAGGATGCAATAGTATGTGGCTGCCGTTTCACGACCGCAGTTCCAGGACCTTCATTTTTTACTGTGACAGCGTGTCAACTTTGACAACACACTCGATGAGGCTTTTCTCAAGATATGTGCTGATATCTAAGGCGACAATTACACTCACCAAAAGGATTATTAGGAACACATGTTAAATTTCTCATGAATGCAATTATCTAATCAACCAATCACATGGCATTTGCTTCAATGCATTTAGGGGTGTGGTCCTGGTCAAGACAATCTCCTGAACTCCAAACTGAATGTCAGAATGGGAAAGAAAGGTGATTTAAGCAATTTTGAGTGTGGCATGGTTGTTGGTGCCAGACGGGCCGGTCTGAGTATTTCACAATCTGCTCAGTTATCGGGATTTTCACGCACAACCATTTCTGGGGTTTACAAAGATGTGGGATGTGGTGGAACGGGAGCTTCGTGCCCTGGATGTGCATCCCACAAATCTCCATCAACAGCAAGATGCTAATCCTATCAATATGGGCCAACATTTCAGCACCTTGTTGAATCAATACCACTTAGAATTAAGGCAGTTCTGAATGCGAAAGTGGGTCAAACACAGTATTAGTATGGTGTTCCTAATAATCCTTTAGGTATCCACAGTGAAAATATGTTCAAATTATAAACCTTAAAGAATCTAAAATAACATTACAGTTGAAACAAATGTACATATTCCATATGTGTCAAGATTCAGTGTAATATGATTCAAAGCAAATGAAGTAAGCAAATTAAGGAAGCTAAATTGTCTAAAGAAATGGTGGAAAATGCATTTCAATCTGGACAGATGCCTGGAGAGGCCTCAAAACATTGTCTGGGACTAAAGAGAATCAATATAAACCCTGCAACATGAGCACGAATACGCTTAAGTTCACCAAAGAGCGAAAGTCAAAAAGCGTCAAGTCCTCATAACATCAGTAATAAGAGACAAACCCAGCTCTGTCACCTCCCGCTCTTTCTGATTTCCCAATGGTCACAAACTCATCCCGGTCTCCTTCATTTGTCTTGTCCCCAATTGTCTCACACACCAGGTCCTAATTAGGTCATTAGTATGTGTTTAAAAGTTTCTCCTCTGCTCCCCTCATTTGTCAGTCATTGTTCCATGTTACGGTGTGAATTGATGTTTGTGGTGTGCCTCGTTTCAGTTTCCTTTGCTTTAGTTTCATTATCAAGTGCTCAGTGTCTTCTGTTCTTTGTGTGTAAATAAATATTGCACCGACTGCCACACTTGCCTGGGCCTGGTCCGTTTGCTCCACGACATCCTGGCTGTGACAATGGCTGCATAATAGTTGCATTGATTTCCTAACTTTTTTATATTCATACAGATATTACTACACAAAGAGTTCACACAGCTTGATGATTGTTTTCTGAGATTTCAGTTCAGTACCTCCCATGTCAGCGTAATCAAATTAATATTTTGAAGTAACAAGTATGATTTTAAAGGTATTTTACCATGGAAACAAAAAGAAAACAATTGCTGCTGGTCTTGTTTATTTTTTATTTTTTAAGTACTTTAATACATTTAAGCCTAGTGAACTGAAATCCACAATCAGTCATATAACCTCATAATCTCAGAGGCAACATCATGAAGGCCCTGGTCTTCATCAGGCCATGTGTCTTCATCATGAAGCTGTTGAGGAGAGATGTAGAGATTGATAATATACTTAGAACAGGAAATGCAAGCTAAATATGAACCATTCTTTTGTTTCTTTAGGTCTGTGTTATTACCTTTGTTGAGTGAACCTGTTACCGGCACATATCTTTTATCATCTCCTTGATTCCATAGCAATCACTGAATGATTAATACATTATGAATCAATGTCGTACAGAATACATAGCCTACCATTTTATGAATGAGCCACATCTCCTCAATTACTACGCCAGAACCAACACTCGTGCCAGAGGGGCGCAAGTTCTATATTCAATTTCTCTGCGCGATTTTCATATTCAAATTGAAAAGTGAATAACTTCATTTGTGACTGCTGCCACCTGTGAAGAGTATCTCCGGTATTTACAGCCTCTTCACATTTACAATGTTTGCACTGGTTAGATATTTAGAAGATAATTGTCAGGCTATTGTTCACACTTCTCAAATAAAGAATTTTGACCCAGCCGACATCAATGACTTAAATAAAACCACAAAGTACTGGGTGTTGTGGGGGGTGACGGTGCCTTTTACCAAGGCCAAGTAATTATTTTTTGCTCCTTTCTGGTTGTAACACGAGATGGTTCGATGTAGTCTCGCTCCTGGACTCAGTCAGATTTTTAATTAGGCATACCCTTACTCAAACAAGCTGTTTGTTTTCTTGTCTATCAAACGAACCGTAGGCTAGGCCTAACTAAGATGGCTAGCTGCTGTTGCTAATGTGTTGTAGACTAAGAAGAAAAGCAACGAGCTTTGCACAATAATCTCTGCCAAAATGAAAAACCCACGGTGTGGGTTTCCTGGTATTCACATCTAGATGTGTTAAACAACTCAGGACATACCACCCTTTGTTTGTACCCACCCATTTTTCGTGTGAGCAAAACTATCGGAACATGTGACTGACAGATGCTTGCACCACAAAAAAATAGGACAATTTGACAATAGGTAATTACAACATATAAACATTTTAATACGTTTTTTTCCCAGTATCCGGCAGTGAACCTGTTCAACCCAGCACCTCACAAAACAATCTTTTCCTGCCCGGATGGAAAGGTACATTTTATAATTCTGTAGTAATCAGCTTTGTTCCTCAGTATCATCGTAGGATGTTAATATACTCCAAATAATTGTGATTGTATGAAGTTATATTGCAAATGGGATAAGCGCAATGACACAGGTGTTCTTGCCTTATTGTTCGGTGTAGAATAGAGGCCTAACAACCAATTAGCAAAATGTCAGTGGAACAAATGACGGATTGGCTTGGCTTGATATTGAACTGGTGACTAACAACCAACCTCCTTAGGAACTGCAGACATGAAAGGAAAGTTTTATCATTTTGGTCAAAATAACTATTAGGCTGCACTCAAGGCAAAGAGTACCGTATAACAGATATTTTGGGCACTCTGTTTTGAGTCATGCCAACAGATCCTGTAGCAGTTGTACATTGGCCTCTTGTACGACTGCTTAATTTCCCTAGCAATTTTCCTTTACCCTTGTCTCAGATCTATATCAGAGCGTACATATCAGCAGGGATCTGGAGCTGGATCAGAGGAGCAAAAAATTACTCCTGGTTCTGCAAGGACCTTGCTGTAGCCATATGGGGGTCAGAGATCCTGCGGAACTGATCCACTGAGGGGCCAAGGAGCTCAAAGGCCAACTGTTGCCAAACCTCCCCTTATGGCTGAAAAATATCAAGCAGTTAAAGGTTGGTAATCTATTTCTGTGCCCAACTTTTTGCATACAGTTCTACTTACCTTTTCGATTTATACATATTCCAACGCTACTATGTCCAACTGTCTTGTATGACATTGTTTCTCTATGTGTTGTATATTTTCAATGACAGACGGGTGAGCGGATAACATGGGGACAGGCAGCAGTAAAAACAACGCCTGCCTGCCGGATCCGCTGATCGGACCAGTAAAGATAATGGTGGATAAGTGGGGCACAGATGTCTCAGGAAAAGTGGTATTGTGGCACAAAGTATCTGATTTTCCATTAAAGGGAACATTTAGCAAGGCTAAGTTAAAAGAATGTTGAAAAAAGAATTTGATGAGAAAGTGAAGAAAAGGAATAGAAATAGAGAGGAAGATGTGCGTGACATTTCCTCTCTTTACTGTACTCTAATCCCTGCAGCTCCTGAGAGATGGACAGGGACAGAGCAGGGACCAGACAAGTGATCAGTCATGTTACAATTGCAGTAAATATGGTCACGTAAACAGAGAGAGCCCTGGACCTGGGGGCGGCAGATGGCCGATGGGACCATCACACAATGTCACACTCTGTGTTGACAGATCTATGCCTCTGTTGCAGATGGTCTCATTGCCAGTTGTTGATTCCCCACTGCTTTGGGGCCTTCCTGATACATACAAGCTAAGACAGCAAGAGGCACTGTCTTTAACCACTACGCCATGGCATTACATGTTTCAGCAGTCGGTAGACAACATTGAGCATTGTGTTAAACTAAAATCAAGACTAACATTTCTTATTAAATTTACCTCCATCATAGGGTCTATGAACTGCATGGCTTTTGCCACTGGCCGTTTTAACAACTTATTAGCCAGTAATAGGCTTTCCAGTAACTACAATCTTCCTAGGAATATTCATAAGACTTGAGCAATTGCTAGGGAGACTGAAGATGAACTTTTACATGCCAGAAAAAGTTGTAATATACCCATAGATATTGGTTAAGGCTTACTATAATGTAACTACTGTATGTTGTAGCCAGCAAATGTGTTTGTCAATCCAGATCCAAAATGCATGCACGGATACATACTTCGGAAATCCACCAAAAACAGTCGTAATATAACCGTAAACTGTTTTATTTCAGTCTTACCCTAATGTAGATATCGAAAATATTAGCCACCGAAGTTTTCGTTTATACAAAATAATTCATAATGTGTACTTCACTTTGCCTGTGAGCAGATCTGAACACAGGACCTATAGTTTGCAGGTCTGCTTCGCTAACCACTACACTATTTAACAAGGGGTACTCAGTCAGTCAGTCAGACACTCAGTAATAGACATTTGCTCTTCTTAGCCAGCTCCGCTTACGCGGTCACTAAACAAAAACATTGAATCTCTTGTGATACTGTATGCTTCTATCATCTGGCCGCTACTCATTTTCTCATTGCTCTCACCTTATCTTTTCTGAGGCTGCCCGAAAACTGATGAATGACACTGCCACCCTTCCTCTTGTTCATGATGACACTCACTGTGAATGAAAACTGACTAATAAAATGCTTGCATTTTAATCAAACAAACTGTCACGGTCCCGGCCAGCTGGGGCTGTTCCGGTCCGTGTTTTCTGTTTGTCTGTGATCTGTCTGGTCCTTATCTCTGTTGATCAGTGTATTTAGTTCACCTGTATTTTGCCCCCACCTGTTTCTGTTCTGCTCGTTAGTCTGTGTATTTAGTTCAGTCAGTTTTTCCCTGTGTTTGTTGGATCATTGTCATTGTATTGTCGTGGCTTGTCATGTTTTTGTCCTGTGTGAGGTCTTTCTGCTCCTGCTCCCGCTTTGGCTAGTTAAGTTTGTTGTTTTCTGTTGTAGTGCACGGCACTCTGTTTTGTTTTACTTTTAGTTTTGATTAAAGTCTTTCCCCGCACACCTGCATCTGCCTCCATCGCCCTTTTTGGATATTTCATTTGGATTCCACACACCGCCAGCGTGACACAAACACTACCTAATGCTATTAATTATAAGCAAATACAGCTATACACTATACTACACGAATATGCAAAGAAAACGACTACTGTCTTTCACAAATAGATGGAGTGCAACATAAATGATTGACACATTACTCAGACTTCACGTGGGCTTTCTGTCATATCTGACAAAATCAATAACGTAGGACATTAATGTTAGTTGAATACGCATGAGCACCATTGTGATGGTTGATTGATTTGCACTCGCAAATCAACCAGTTTTACAAAAACTTGTTTATACTTCTTACAAATACTGACACTTTTTAGCAAACTATTTTTTATCTCCACAATTACAGATCCAGTGAAAAATGGCATGTTGATGTTAAATCACAATACATTAAAACTACGTCAAACTCATAATACTTTATAGTTTTGGACAGCGGTCCACAGTTGCCTGTCATAGCATTGTGCATTTTTATTTGATTTATAATTTATATATCAATATATTGGGGGGAGATTTTGAGCATATATGAATATTGGGGGTATGTGTCCCTCCCATTATATAGAGTAATTACGGCCTTGATGTAACAATTGAAAATGCAAGTACAGTGACAGTGAAATGTGCACTGAGGGCAAGTTTAAGGCACAAGTTTAAAGTGCAAGTCGGCATGTGCAAATGAAGTACAAGGATAACAGCAATGAAACATACCTGTAGACAACTGAAATTGAAAACCCTATCATACTTGTAAGGCAATGACAGAATCCAGTTGTACAAAGGGTGGGCATAGTTAGTGATGGAAAGTCACAAAGTTCAGCTGGGTAAAAGCAGATGGAAAGAAACTTGCTGAGCCTGGTGGTGCAAGAACGGAGAGACTTGCACCATCTACTTGACGGGAGGAGGGTGAACAGATTGTGGCATGCACGTGAAGGGTCTCTGGTAATGCCGCACACCCTGCGCATGCTTCTATCATGGGATTAAGTTTATTGACAATTAATATATATTTTGGAACTGTAAAGACATTTTTTTTATATTTATTTTTATATATATTTTGGAACTGTAGACCTGATGGGTTTCATCCAAACATCATATGCTGCTTAGTGCCAACATACGTCACTCTCTTGGAATGCCATTGCCAAACAGATTAAACATGAATTACAGTACTCCTAGGCAGAGTATCCACCCCCCCTATCCTGACACTCTGGCTAAAATCACCTAATACTTCCAGAAGCTATCCTTATCCCAAACGGGAGCAATACAACTCCTATCCCCCCTCCACCCTCTACTCACCTTCTCCAGCTCCATTGTGCACACACCTCAGAAGGGATTCTTTTCTCTCACTCCTCTTTGCAGATCTTCTCCAAGTCATTAAGGATACAAGGCTGACGTTTGGCAACTCAATCAATCAATCAAATGTATTTTATAAAGGCCTTTTTACATCAGCAGTTGTCACAAAGTGCGTTTACCAAACACCTGGCCTTAAACCCCAAGGAGCAAACAACAGTAGTGTTGAAATTCAGTGGCTAGAAAAAAATCCCTAAGAAGGCCGAAATTTAGGAAGAAACCTAGAGTGGAACCAGTCCTTTTCTGGCAGTGCCGGGTGAACATATTATGAGTCCAAATTGCAATAAATAATAAATGCATGTGGGCTGGGTCCAGAGTCTATTTTAACTGGGTCCAGGTCTGAAGCATGACAAGATGGACAAGGACAGGGACAACCGGGGTGGACGGGGGTCTGCAGAGTAACTGCTGAAATTGTCAGTTATCGTCTTGATCTGCAACACAACCAGGAAGACTTTGGACAGGAACCGCAATGAGTCAAGCCTGGTATCCCACAGGTGTGGGCCAAGACCTCATGTCCTCCTCAGTTAGTGTAGGAGAACCGACCCTTCTCCCCCAGCACAATAATATAGCAGTGTAAAACCTTGGGGCTGAGACAGGGGGGTCCCGTGACACCGTGACACGGAGGCCCCGGGCAGGGCCAACAGGTAGGAAATAAATCCACCCACATTGCCAAGCATCAACCAAAGGGACACCCACCAACCACAACCACCCTGAATGAGGGCCGAGGATTGCCAGCAGAGTACAACCCAATTGCACATGTGCGCAACAGAGAGACAACAACAAGCCAGAGACTCCAACCCCAAATGGCATTTGAGGGAGGGCATCCCAAATGCGATGAGAGCCCACCTGGGTAGAAAGCAAGGGTAGTCAGAATCAAGCCTTTCTGGTCACCTTCACGCCCCTGGGCCATTCTACACTTAATCATAGACCATGATGCAGAGATGAGTCTTTAGTAGACACTTGAATGTTTGCACAGAGTTTGCATTTCTAATCTTAATTGGCAAATTATTCCACTGTAATTATTTCAGGAGGAGTCAGTAATTTGTTTTCTAATGGTGATGATCTTTTCATCAAAGAAGTTTGTGTATTTGTTACAGCTAAAGTGAAGACCATCGTCACATGTTGATGGTTGTTTTTTTGTTAACTTTGCAACCGTATCAAAGAGACATTTTGGATTGTTTTTGTTCACCTCAATCAGATTGGAGAAATACAGTGGTGTCACATTGCTGGTTCCAGGACAGAAAGGCAGAGGCAAAAGGGTCTTGGAAATTCATATTTAATAAAGAAAGAAAGAAAGAAAGAAAGAAAGAAAGAAAGAAAAAAAGAAAAAAAGAAAGAAAAAAAGAAAAAAAGAAAGAAAAAAAGAAAAAAGAAAGAAAGGTAACAAACAAACAAACAAACAAACAAACAAACAAACAAACAAACAAACAAACAAACAAACAAACAAACAAACAAACAAACAAACAAACAAACAAACCTAAAGCAGCTCCAGTGACTGGGTAGTATAGCCTACGGCTGACAAACCAAAATGAACCACACCAGTGTGGTCAAACATTCAACATAAATAGGTTCCCCAATTGGAGGCAACGATCCACACCTGCCTCCAATTGGGGAGACCCAAACACATAGAGATGCCTAGAGGCATCTCTTCTTGTCCTGTCCTGAATGTGGCCCCAGACAGTGCGAAGACGGCTAGGGGCATATCCAGGACGTGACAAGTGGGGAGAACAAGTATTTGATACACTGCTGATTTTGCAGGTTTTAATACCTACAAAGCATGTAGAGGTCTGTAATTTCATCAGACCTTTTTGGTCTAAACTGCACTTGCCGTGTTTGGAGGAAGAAGAATGAGTACAACCCCAAGAACACCAAAGGGGACAGGTCGACTGCACCGTATTGAGGGTAGGATGGATGGGACCATGTATTGCGAGATCTTTGCTGACAACCTCCTTCCATCAGTAAGAGCATTGAAGATGTGTTGTGGCTGGGTCTTCCAGCATGACAAAGACCCAAAACACACAGCAAGGGCAACTAAGGAGTTGCTCCGTAAGAAGCATCTCAAGGTCCTGGAGTGGCCTAGCCAGTGTCCAGACCTGAACCCAGTAGAAACTCTTTGGATGGAGCTGAAAGTCTGTATTGCCCTGCGACAGCCCGGAAACCTGAAAGATCTGGTGAAGGTCGGTAAGGAGGAGTGGACCAAAATAAACCTGCTGCAGTGTGTGCCAACCTGGTCAAGAACTACAGGAAACGTATGATCTCTGTAATTGCCAACAAAGGCTTCTGTACCAAATATTAAGTTCCGCTTTTCTGATGTATCAAATACTTATGTCATGCAATAAAATGCTCAAAAATTATTTAAAAATAATACAGTGTGATTTTCTGGATTTTTGTTTTAGATTCCGTCTCTCACAGTTGAAGACTACCTATGATAAAAATTACAGAACTCTACATGTTTGTAAGTATGAAAACCTGCAAAATCAGCAGTGTATCAAATACTTGTTCTCTCCACCTTATAAATATTGACTCACCTCTTGTGCTACTGTGTACTTCTATCATCTGGCTGGTACTTAATTTTCCACTTCTCTAAGCTTACTTTTCTTTTCTGAGGCTGCCCAAAAAACTGATGACTGTCACTGCCACCCTTCCTCATGCTCATGACGACACTTAATGTGAATGAATGTTGATGAATAAAACTGCTTTTGCACTTAAATCAAACAAACACTAATAATGCTATTTATCATACAATAAGCAAATACAACTATACAGTGTACTTTAGAAATATGCAATCAATGAAAATGAATACTGTCTGCATAAATTACATGTGCAGCGCAACATACAGTGGGGCAAAAAGTATTTAGTCAGCCACCAATAGTGCAAGTTCTCCCATTTAAAAAGATGAGAGAGACATGTAATTTTCATCATAGGTACACTTCAACTATGAGAGACAAAATGAGAAAAAAATTCCAGAGAATCACATTGTAGGATTTTTAATGAATTTATTGGTAAATTCCTCAGTAAAATAAGTATTCGGTCACCTACAAACAAGCAAGATTTCTGGCTCTCACAGACCTGTAACATCTTCTTTAAGAGGCTCATCTGTCCTCCACTCGTTACCTGTATTAATGGCACCTGTTTGATCCTGTTATGAGTATTAAAGACACCTGTCCGCAACCTCAAACAGTCACACTACAAACTCCACAATGGCCAAGACCAAGAGCTGTCAAAGGACACCAGAAACAATATTGTAGACCTGCACCAGGCTGGGAAGACTGAATCTGCAATAGGTAAGCAGCTTGGTGTGAAGAAATCAACTGTGGGAGCAATTATAAGAAAATGGAAGACATACAAGACCACTGATAATCTCCCTCGATCCGGGGCTCCACGCAAGATCTCACCCTGTGTGGTAAAAATGATCACAAGAACGGTGAAAAGATCCCAGAACCACACAGGGGGACCTAGTGAATGACCTGCAGAGAGAAGGGACCAAAGTAACAAAGCCTACCATCAGTAACACACTACGCAGCCAGGGACTCAAATCCTGCAGTGCCAGACGTGTCCCCCTGCTAAAGCCAGTACATGTCCAGGCCCATCTGAGGTTTGCTAGAGAGCATTTGGATGATCCAGAAGAGGATTGGGAGAATGTCATATGGTCAGATTAATCCAAAATAGAACTTTTGGTAAAAACTCAACTCGTCGTGTTTGGAGGAGAAAGAATGCTGAGTTGCATCCAAAGAACACCATACCTACTGTGAAGCATGGGGGTGGAAACATCATGCTTTGGGCCTGTTTTTCTGCAAAGGGACCAGGACGACTTATCCGTGTAAAGGAAAGAATGAATGGTGCCATGTATCGTGGGATTTTGAGTGAAAACCTCCTATCAGCAAGGGCATTGAAGATGAAACGTGGCTGGGTCTTTCAGCATGACAATGATCTCAAACACACCGCCCTGGGCAATGAAGGAGTGGCTTTGTAAGAAGCATTTCAAGGTCCTGGAGTGGCCTAGCCAGTCACCAGATCTCAACCCCATAGAAAATCTTTGGAGGGAGTTGAAAGTCTGTGTTGCCCAGCGACAGCCCCAAAACATCACAACAGAGGAGATCTGCATGGAGGAATGGGCCAAAATACCAGCAACAGTGTGTGAAAACCTTGTGAAGACTTACAGAAACGTTTGACATCTGTCTTTGCCAACAAAGGGTATATAACAAAGTATTAAGAATAACTTTTGTTATTGACCAAATACTTATTTTCCACCACAATTTACCAATAAATTCATAAAAATTCCTACAATGTGATTTTCTGGAATTTTTTTCTCTCATTTTGTCTCTCATAGTTGAAGTGTGCCTATGAGGAAAATTACAGGCCTCATCATTTTTGTATTTATTTATAATTTATTCATCAATATGTTGGGGGGGACATTTTGAGCATATATGAATATTGGGGAGATGTGTCCCCCCCGATATATATTGTTATTTCCTCCTGAGTTTCGATTATTTTCTCCAGAAAAATGTGTCTAAGTGTGGTTGCCTGTTACAGACCCCCCTTAGCCCCAAATAATGCCTTGGACAGCATATGTAAATTGATTGTCACCCGTCTTTGTCAGAAATATTGTCAGAATTCTTGCTGCTAGGAGTAGTAAATTGGTATATGCTTAATACCCCGGCCTTCATTCGAGGCATGATGCCTCAAATATCAATTAACCTACTAGACTCAACTACAAATCTATAAACATAGGTACCCTCATTGATATCACCCACACTAATCTGCCCTTTAAATACCCCTCCACTGTATACAACCAGGATCTCCACGATCATTGTCTGATTGATTGCATCCATAATGGGTCCACAATCAAACAACCACCCCTCATCAGTATTAGACGCCTAGATTAAATGCCTAAAACAGTTCTGTAAACAGACCTTTCTAAAAGCCCTGGACCTAGTTAACTGGGAGTACATCAACCTCATCCCATCCATAGAAGACTGTCACAAGGCTGGGGGCAGTACACAGGCGCAGAGATGTACAGGCCGTGATAATCCATGTTTTATTTAAAGTAAAGAAACAAACTAATAGCAGCTCCTGTGACTTTGGGTAAAGTGAAACTACAACTACAAACCCAAATGATCCACCCTAAGTGTGGGCAAACATTCAACGATCTACACCTGCCTCCAACTGGGAAGACCTAACTACATAGAAATGCCTAGAAGCATCTTCTTTTGTCCCGTTCTGACTATGTGCAGAGATGGCTAGGGACATAGCCAGGATGTGACAAAGACACATGGCTATTCTGCAAAAATGTATTCCTAACCGCCCTAAATAAAGAGGCCCCATTTAAAAAGTTTAGAACTCAGAACAGATATAACCATTGGTTCACTCCAGACCTGACCATCCTCAACCAGCACAAAAACATTCTGTGGCGTACTGCACTAGCTTCAAATAATCCCTGTGATTTGCAACTTTTTATCGAAGTCAGGAACTGGTCAGTATACACAGGCAGTCCGGGAAACAAATGCAAGCTATTTCAAACAAAAATGCGCAATCTGAAGCACAAATTCCCCAAAATTCTGGGCCGTGGTAAAATCCATGGAGAATAGGAGCACCTCTACCTATTTGCCCGCTGCACTGAGGTATGGAAGCCCCATTACCAACATCAAGTCCTTGATATTTTAGAACTTTAATAAGCATTTTGCTGAGGCTGGCCTTGCTTTTCACCTGCACCTCCCTCCCCTCCGGCCAATGGCTCTACAGCCCCTGCAGCTACATGCCCAAGTACCCCCTCCCCCAGCTTCCTCCTGATTCCTAGCCCCCCACTTCTCTGTCACCTCTATCCAGAGAGTTAATGTTTTGAGAGAGCTGAATCTATCATCCTAGTCTAGATCCTAATCTAGATCCTTTCAAATCCTTTCAGCCATGTTAGACAGCTCACTCTCCCTCCAGACCCACATAAACCATCTCCAATCCAAAATGATGTCTAGGGTTGGCATTTTCCACAACAGGATTCCTGCTAAGCTTGCCCTGGTGTAAATGACCATTGTATCTATCTTAAACATCAGCGATTTCATACAGCCTGAATCTCTCTCCTGAAGAAACTATAAGTGGTCTACCACAGCACCATCCACTTTGCTACCAGAGCCCCATAAAATACCCACCACTGCAACCTCTACGCATTAGTTGGCTGGCCCTCATTACAAACCTGGCGCCTATCTCACTGGTACCCATAAATTTACAAGTGCTTGCTAGGCAAAGCCCACTGTACCTAAGCTCACTCGTCACCATATCTTTAACAATCCGCAGCCTGCGCTCAAGCGAGTACATCTCTCTGGTCACCCCAAAATTCCTAACCTCCTTTGGCCGCCACTTCTTCCAGTTCTCTGCTGCCAACGACAGGAACTAATTACCGGAGCCCCTCATTCACCTCACTGCTTTCAAAAAAACACTAGCACGAGCTACATTGTAGGTGTTAACTCTTCTCCATCATGCGCACATTGATAATGCATATACCCATTATTATCCCTGTCATGTCTTATTTTGCACTATACCATTTGCACAGGTATGCCCTAGGGTTATGCTATCTGTTGTCTTTGCCAGTCCATATTTGCACACTAATTGCAACTTTGCGAAATACAGTTCACTTTGCACAAACTGTATAACATGCTCTACTGCAATTTATACTTTTATCTAGACTCTAGCACATGTGTACTCTTGTTATTACCTTAACACTTTTGCACCAACTGTTTATAGACAGTACTGCATTTGTATATTATACAGGCTCTACCTTTTATTATTTTGTACACTGTGTTCTCTATGTGTAACTGTATGTTATGCTGCACGTTTGCACTTTGCCTTTGTCACGTCCCCGCCTCCGCGAGCGTGCAGC
Organism: Esox niger; assembly: GCA_016801105.1. NCBI lineage: Eukaryota > Metazoa > Chordata > Actinopteri > Esociformes > Esocidae > Esox > Esox niger. The sequence goes on from JACXGJ010004047.1 coordinate 48,413, forward strand.
AGAGGGCGCCCGCGCTCCGGAAACACAGTGCGCACCTAACACACCTGTCACCAATCACCAACTCACACACCTGTCCCCAGTCACCTAATCACCAAGCACTCAAGTACAGCTCCCTGCCATCTCACCCCTGCCAGATCAATGGTTCATGTTTACATGCCACATCTCG
>JACXGJ010004048.1:0-47500 GCA_016801105.1 Esox niger
TTCAGCTCCCAATGTTTATTGGGCTTTATTTCTGCCTTCTTTCTGTATTTCAGTGTACAAGGACATGTTGGCTTACTTTCTCAACGACAGCTGAGGTTGCATGCAAGGTACAGGCTGCAAATGATCCTGAAATGATGATTTATTGGTCCTTGTGTTTGTGCTGTACATGCACTTGCAAGAGATTGTGTGTGCGTGCGTGCGTGCGTGCGTGTGTGTGTGTATGTAATGTCCTCATTTTGCTCCCCTCTGGGCATGACACATCTCTTAAAGATGTTCCTCATCAGGGTAAAACATTTGTTGCTATTACATTATGCCAGCTGTGAGTTCCATGTGCAAACCCAGTCCCATACTAACAGTTTATACTCACGCTCTCTTCTCCACTATGAAGGTCGTGTTACTAAATGTCATGGCAATTCTTAAGTGTGTGCTTCTGTAGTAGAGCAAACTTTTGTGTGTGTGTGTGTGTGTCTCTTTAGACATATAGCTCCTTCAGAACAATACAGTCTTCACCCACTTCAGTACAGTTCTCACCCAGCTACATGCTTTACATCTGTCCGTCTGCCTGTTTATCTGCCGATCTGCCTGTGTCTGTTGGTCAGTCTGAATGCCTGTCGGTCTGCTTGCCTGTCTGCATGTCTCTAAAGTTTTTGAGTCTACAGTTAAGCTGCAACTCCTCCCATCATACCTTGAGCCTTATGCGCCACTGCCTTTCATCCACTCCCTGAGTCCAGTGTGATCTTCTCTGTTCTATAAGCATGCTAACCAGTCTGTCTGCCAGTCACCCAGTTGGCCACACACATCCCTCTCTTTACAGAAAACCAGAAACATGACAGATATTAGAATGAATGTAGCACACTGCTGAACTCCGTTATATCTTCCATCAATCACAGCCATAGCAAAAGAAGTTTGGTTGCACGACAGACGAGATACTGTAAATGGATAAAGAAGAATGTGCTTAAGTGATACGTCGCTGGTAGGGAAGGAAACGCACATTACTGCTCCAAATATGCAATGGTAATTAAATGCTGCATGTACCACCTGCTGCAAAACAAGCACGTTCATTGAAGCAATACAGCCGCTTCATGTCTTATTGTTACAGTGCTTTCAGACACCTTTACTTTCTTTACATTTTAGTGTGCTAGAGAGTTAATATACAGCTCTGGTAAAAAAATTTAGAGACCCCTTTTTCTTTCCTTTTCAGAAAAGTTGTAGTTTTGAGTAAGGAACAGGAGCGTTCAATTTGCAGTGTTCTCTTAATTTGAACCCTTCTTTTCCTCATTCAAAACCTTCTTTTTAACTTTTGGAAAGAAAATAAAAAGATGCAGTGGTCTCTTAATATTTTCCAGAGCTGTATAATAGTGCCATCAGTATACACACAATGCAGCATTATTGCAAATTGAAACAGGTTTTTAGGGATGTGTGCTGACTTATGAAAAAGAAACCTGAAATATCTCCTTTATGTAAGTATTCAGACCCTTTATTCAATGCTTATACAAGTCCAGACAGTCAAGGACATTCACAGACTGGTCCCAAAGCCACCCCAGTGTTGTCTTGGCTGTGTGCTCTGGGATGTTGTCATGCTGAAAGATTGATCTTCGTCTTAGTCTAAGGTCCTGTACACTCTGGATCGTCAGGGACCTCTTTGTATTCTGCTCTTTTTCTTTTTCCCCTCAATCCTGCCATTCTCATTGTTCCTGCTACTGAGAAGCGTCCTTGTAGCATCATGCTCCCACCATAACTTGCCGTAGGGATGGTGTTAGACAGGTGATGAGCGATACTTTGTTTTCACCAGATGTAGTGCTCGGCATTCAGGCCTAACTGTTTCATTTCGGTCTCATCAAACCGGAGAATGTTTTTCCCTGTGCACTCAGAATCCATTAGGCCGAATGTCATATGTCTTTTACTAAGGAAGGGCTTTCATCAAGCCATGAAGAGCTGATTGATGGAGTGCTGCAGAGATAGTTATCCTTCTGGCAGGTTCTCCCATCTCTTCAGAGAAACACTGAAGCTCTTATAAAGTGGCTATTGGTTTCTCTGTAACCTCCTTGACCAAGGCCCCTTTTTGGTAACCTAACCCAGATCTAAACCTGGACACAATACTCAGAGGTCTACAGAGAGTTCCTTGGACTTCCCGGTTTGGTTTTGCCCTGACATACACTGCGAAGTGCGAACCATGAATAGACACGTGTGCTTTTCTATTCAATGAATAAAACACGTAGATTCGAAATGATGTTGTAGGATGATCAAAGGACACAGGAAAAACCTGAGCTCAGTTTTGAATATCATAGCAAAGGATCTGAATACTTATGGTCTAAGATTTGCACAAATATCTTAAAACATGTTTTTGATGGCAAAGAATATTCCAAATCAGTTCTCAATAGTGTCTGTAACACAACAAAATGTGGAGGAAGTGATGGCATCTGATTACTCTCCCAGTAAAATCACTGCATTTTTTGGCATCTGCAGATACTTCCTGATCTCCTTTTCTAATGAGGAGAACCTTTTTCTAATGTAAAACACATGAATGAAAATTGTTGGTGTTCACCTTTTTAAGTAAATGATTGTCAACCAGTCACGGAGGTTGACAATCATTAACAGAACCAAATTTCCTCATGAGATATTATTTCTTTAGGTTACTGATCATTCTAGAAACTTACTAGACACGGAAGAGAGTTGATTGTATGCTATAGATGTATTCCCAGCAATCATGGTGGGCAAAATAATTTGCTTTAGGTGCTATGTTCACCTGAAGCTATTGGTTGCGGCAGATTCAGAACACCTTAAGTGAGTGCACAACCGTTTTACTTGTGTTGTGGTTGCGTAGATCTATCTATGGCATCATAGAAAAATAAACAATAGGTCATTATTGGTCTGTGATCTCCCTTTCAAGAAGAAAAGACAATCAGTATCAGCTTCAAAAAGCACATATTTATAATGAAGGAGAAATGGGAGAGATAAGAATGACAGATGTACCTCCCCCTCCTCTCTCTCTGTCATTGCGAAACAATCAACCAGATTATCCAGTCTTACTTTCTATAATGACTATTTTACTTGATAATGATTCTTTCCTGTCGTCTCACTATAGGTCTGCTATTACTGCGTTAGTTAGGAGGATTTATTTAAGACTCTTTTGTTTAGCATTTTTTTTACTTTTTGTCATACCTGTTAATGCTTCAAGTTCTACACTGTGCTGTTTAAGGAAGAGATGTTTGGCACATATTAGGTAACTTAATGAAATACTGATGATGATTGCAGACGGTTCATGCATATCTCACCAACCAGTTTTGTACACATCAAATCAAATGTTATTCCTTATAAATTGACAGAACAATACTATAAGTTCTTTGTGAGCAGAATTCATTCACTAGTTTATTCACAATATGATCCCGTGTGGTCTGTACAAAGGCTGCTCTGCTCACTAGTTTATTCACAATATAATCCCGTGTGGTCTATACAAAGGCTGCTCTGCTCACTAGTTTATTCACAATATTATCCCGTGTGGTCTATACAAAGGCTGCTCTGCTCACTAGTTTATTCACAATATTATCCTGTGTGGTCTATACCAAGGCTGTTCTGCTCACTAGTTTATTCACAATATTATCCTGTGTGGTCTATACAAAGGCTGCTCTGCTCACTAGTTTATTCACAATATTATCCTGTGTGGTCTATACAAAGGCTGTTCTGCTCACTAGTTTATTCACAATATATATATTTTTTTTTTATCAAAGAAGAAAAACAATCCCCAGTAGAGCACAACTGTAATTTTCAGAAGAGTAAAGTATTATCTTTTTCTAAACTCTGGACTTGAGTGTTTGGCACCAGTGGAAATGTGGCATCGGTAACTTCTCTGGTGTTCCTCTTCCAGGCCCATTTTTAAATATAAAACTAAAGCAATCTGCTTTGGTAGACAGCTGAATAACTTTTTCAAGTAGTTGTGGTGAATTCTTCAAACTTTCTTTTAAGGATATTTACTCTCATTCTTTTGAATTAGCAGCTTTTATCTTCTCCTTGTCCATGTGATCTCACAAAGCTTTAGTCATGTTGAGGTTAGGGCTCTGTGGTGGCCAATCCAATACTGGGTTTTGCCAATTAGTCAAAGATGGACAGCTTTTGTAAGACTTTTTCATAAAGTCTAAGTGTACACTTTGGTCCCAGATGACTCTGTCAGATGCTGACCAAGCATATATTTTTCTTTCTGTCCCTGAATAAAGTGCCCTTTAAGAAATGTTAATCAAATCTGCTGGCATCTTTTTGGTTATTCCATTGCATTTTCTGTATTTGACTTTGACCCAGGTTCTTCAAATGACTACCCACCTGACAAGATCTCAATTTGGACAACACAAGCAACTATTGTGACCTTATATTGTGTTGTGTTTGTACTTATTGTAATGTTATATACAGTAGTGTATTCATATGTACATCTCTCCATTGTTTCTCCTATCACTCTGCTACATTTACATTTTGTTTCATCAATCCACAACTTGTCATGTCTAACTTATTTACTAAGACTTGACACTTGTTAATTTCTCATAGGGGACTATTGCAAAATTGTGTACTCTCACAACTGAACGTTGCTTTGATTAAGAGCATCAGCTTAATGACTTAAAACTGCCATAATATCTTATTCCAGATCTCTGTAGGCTCTTTTGGGTACTTTTTATGCTATCTTGTTTAGGCTATCTTGTGTTTTTGCACCTTCTAGTCTGGCTTCTATAGTTTGGCTGGTGAAGTTGTCTGCAGATGGTAGTGGCTGACACATCCACGCCTACTTCCTGGAGAGTGTTCCTGATCTGTCAGATAATGTCTTCATTATGGCAAGCATTCTTCTCTCATCCACAGTAGAATTCCTCCTTGGTCTACCAGGCCGTTTGTGATTGCTTTTCCTCTTCTAAAATTAGGTTCTTAACTGTTGATTTTGGTCTGCCTGAGGTTGTGGTTATGATCTAGATTATTGTCTTTGTCTGAATGTTTCTTGGACTTTCATTGACACGTCTTGGATCCTCATGTTGACACAAACCAGTAGCAGACACTTAAGGTGAACACAAAGACTAGAAACAGACTAAATTGTGCCACAGTACTTGGTGCCCTGAATTAGATTTTTGTCTTTGTATACATTATGGACATTTGTAAGTGATGAAACTGAATGTGTACATAAATATCCTCAAATGAAAGCTGACAATATCCATTACTTTGTTTTCAAAATACAAACAAAGAAAAGGTAATTACGAAATTCTCTGACAACTCAATTGTAGCCAGGTTTGTTTGAGGGGGAACTCTGAACGAGCATTGCTTAATAGTGGCATGACTTTCAGATAAATAGTGTCATTGACACACAGTTGTCACAATGTTGTCTCCATCCCAATTGCTTGTTTGACAACTTTTGCTAATGTTTTTTTGTCTGATTGAGGGAAATGCTGCACATATAACAAACTACATTTAGTTAATTTCCCAACCATATTCCATACCACATTTGCTTGCCTGAAACCCCAGCCCACTACATTCGTCAAACTGAAAAGTAATCCAAGTGTTGGTAACTTTGTGGAAAAAAGCACCAAGCATGACAGTAGCAGGCAAATAGTTCACATGTCAAATGGTTGTCTTGCATGGTGATTAAAACCTGTCAAATCCTTATCTGGTCCACGAAGCAGAAACGCATTAGTTAATCACAGGGGAACATCAACATTCTCAAGACACACCTGTAAAAGGTGCAAACACAAATTGAGACACATTTCCACAACTGCAGGAAGGTTAATGTTCATTTGACACGTTTTGCACTGAAATGGCCAGTCCAACACGGTCTCAGAGGTTGATGTTACATAATATTCATATTCCCCCAACACTCAATTTAGTTGTTCTACAGACTGAGCCCGTGTTTGTCTTTTTGTACAGGAAATGTGCCGCTAACATGCTTCTGAATGTGCTGCACATATAGTTAGGTCCGGAAATAATCGGTCACTTACAGAAGTTTTGTTATTTTGTCTGTTTACCAAAATAACATAAGTTACAGTTAAATAACCAATATGGGCTTAACTTGCAGTCATTTTTAATTGAGGGTCACATCCAAATTGGAAGAAGGGTTTAGGAATTACAGCTCTTTTATATGTAGCCCCTATTTTTCAAGGGAACAAAAGTAATTAGAAAACTGACTCAAAAGCTGTTTCATGGAGAGGTGTGGGCTATTCTTTCGTTATTTCTTCACCAATTTAGCAGGTAAAAGGTCTGGAGTTGATTACAGGTGTGTCATTTGCATTTGGAAGCTATTTCTGTGAACCCACAACATGTGGTCAAAGGAGCTCTCAATGCAAGTGAAACAGGCCATCCTTAGGCTGCAAAAAATATCCATCCGTGGGATAGCAGGAACATTAGCAGTGGCCAGATAAAGAGTTTGGTACATTCTGAGATAAAAAGAACACACTGGTGAGCTCTGCAACATGAAAAGGCCTGGATGTCCACAGACAAAGTGTGGTGGATGAGCGTATGATCATGAAAAACCCCTTCACAACATCCAGCCAATTGAAGAACACTCTCCGGGAGGTAGGCATAACATTATCCTAGTCTACCATAAAAAGAAGACTTCACGAGAGCAAATAAAGAGGGTTCGCCACAAGATGCAAAGAATAGAAAGGCCAGATTAGACTTTGCCCAAAAACATCTAAAAATGCAATTTTTTTACAATATAATCCTGTGTGGTCTATACAAAGGCTGCTCTGCAGTTCTGAAATGCAATTTTTTGGACAGATGAAATTAAGCTGTACCTGTACCAGAATAATAGAAAGAAAAATGTATGAAGAAGTCTTGGAACGGGTCATGATCCAAAGCGTAAAACGCCATCTGTAAAACACAGTGGAGGCAGTGTGATGGCATGGGCATGCATGGCTTCCAGTGGCACTGAGTCACTAGTGTTTATTGATGATGTGACAGAAGCAGCCAGATTAAATCTGAAGTGTATAAGGAAATAGTATCTGCTCAGATTCATCCAAATTTAGCAAAGTTGATTGGACAGCGCTTCACTTCACCGATGGACAATAACCCTAAAACATACTGCAAAAGCCACCCAAGAGTTTTTTAAGGCAAAGAAGTGGAATTTTCTGCAATGGCCGAGTCAATCACCTGATCTCAACCTGATCAAGCATGCATTTCACATGCTGAAGTCAAAACTTAAGACAGACAGATGCACGAACAAACAAAAACTGAAGTCAGTTGCAGTAAAGGCCTGACAAAGCATCACAAAGTGAAAACACAGGGTTTGGTGATGTCCATGCATTCCAGACTTCAAGTAGTCATTGCCTGCAAAGGATTCTCAACAATGTATTAAAAATGAACATTTTATTCATGCTTGTGTCAATTTGACCAATTACTTTTGAAACCCGGAAATAAGGTGGACCGTGAATGAAAATGGTTGCAATTTCCAAATGTTTCATAGAATTTATTTGTTCAACCCTTTGAATTAAAGCGGAAAGTCTGTGCTTCAATTGCATCTCAGTTGTTTCATTTCAAATCCCTTGTGGTGACATACAGAGCCAAAATTATGAAAGTTGTGTCAGTACCCAATTATGTCCAGACCTTACTGTAACCCAAATTCAATATGCACAAAGTGATCTCCTCTCAATTACTTTGTAAAAAATGTACACGATCACATAAAATTTAATAAAATTGCCAAGTTATTAACAGAACCATATTTCACATTGTGCTGACCTGATGCATGTTTTGATTTATAATGGACTTTTCTCAGATTTTGTAAACAAAAACAGAAATAGTTTTATAGCAGGGATGCAGGGCTGTGTTCCAAACCAAAGAACTACAAGCGTGCTCCTTTTAGTTTCTCAGCAGTACATCTAAGAGAGCTAACAAAAACACCTCTTCTTTGAGTCATAAGCACATTGACTACTGTTCACACATTGGAGAAGTGTGTGGCCACTTTGAGACACTCAAGCACTTGTATTTTATTATGTTAACCCTACCACACAATTTACTGGAATATTCTGATCGTATAACTGTATGTATCCAGATTATTTGCAGATTCCAGTAATAACTCAATAGGCAGAAAAGTACAGAAATTGTTAAAACCTTTCTTCAATAGGTTTCCTTCAGGAATGTGGTTCATTTTTGGTTTGTCAGCCGAAGGCTATACTACCCAGTCGCTATAGCTGCTTTGAGTTTGTTTGTTTGTTTCTTTCTTTATTAAACATGGATTGTAAAGACCGTTTTGCCTCTGCCCTTCTGTCCTTGAAACAGCAATGTGACACATTGTCACTAGGGAAAAATGTTTTCCCCTACAGGGATTGTCACTAGGGAAAAATGATTTCCCCTACAGGGATTGTAACTAGAGAAAAATGGTTTCCCCTACAGGGATTGTCACCTGAGAAAAATGGTTTCCCTACAGGGATTGTCACTAGAGAAAAATGGTTTCCCCTACAGGGATTGTCACTAGGGAAAATGGTTTCCCCTACAGGGATTGTCACTAGGGAAAAATGGTTTCCCCTACAGGGATTGTCATTAGAGAAAAATGGTTTCCCCTACAGGGATTGTCACTAGGGAAAATGGTTTCCCCTACAGGGATTGTCACTAGGGAAAAATGGTTTCCCCTACAGGGATTGCCAAAGGTCTCTCTTCCAGCTCTTTTTCAAACAGTCTAGAAAATTGTGATATTTTAAAGATGTTAATCAATTGACCATTGTTGTCCTGCCGTTGGTACAACATTATTGGGAACAGCTGTAATATCAACTTTAAACAGTTTTTCTGGTGCCTCATTTTGTAAAAAGTCTTATCAGTAGATATGTGTAATGTCATTGTGATGTCCTGGCTTTCGTCTCTCATATGACGTGTAACCAATCAATTAGTAATGTTGCCATATTAGTGTGCAGCTCCCTTTTTAAATGGGCTTAGAAATGACTGCACCGTGCTGGAGAAAAAAGAGATAGATAGATAGATAGACAGAGCGATAGATGGATATCCTGTGAAATCCTTTGAGAGCCCTGGAGAAAGATTGGTGGAGAAAAGAGAGATGGAGAGATGAGGAATAAAGGGAGGGTGGGAGCGAGTGATGGAAGGTAAGGATTGATAGTGAGATGAGGAATGAAGGGGGAGAAGGGAGGGAGGGAGGGAGGGATGGTGAAATGAGGAATGGGAACCGAGATACAGTGACACAAAGGTAGCTCTCGATGACTCACGTTCTCTGTCTTCCACCCTCCATTTGTCTTTCCCACTTCATCTCTCTCCATCCTTCGTTTCTCTCTCCAACTCTCTCCTCCTTCATCTCTCACTCTCCATCTCTCTCTCCAGTCTGGATTTAAATAAAATCGGCCGGCAGCCCTAGCCTGCAGAGAGGGAGTTACGCCCTCCATCTCAGAGACAGAGAGATGCACTAAAAATACCCCTCCTTGTGTGGGCTGCTTTACAGCGGCGGATGGTTGGGGAGGAAAACGGCTGCTTTAACACATTACTGACATTTATTGTGCCGGATGTCCAAAGACATCAGAAGAAGCTTACTGGCAAGGTCAGGTTGAATATGGGTTAATGCCCATTTATTGACTTTCTAGAGGCGCGGCTACTGATCACCCAGTATACTGGGGTCATCTAAGTGTGCTAATGGCATTTGGTTCATTAAGCTGATTCCCCCTGATTACATGAACAAATGAGCTAGTGGTCTCCTCCATACTGTGCTCGCCCCCAACACCACCACAGAAACTGAATGTCTAGAACATCACAGAGAGACACCAACTCTGTTAGGCGTTATGAGCAAATCAATATCACAGCCATTCTAGCAAAATAATCCTCTACTCCACTGTATGCCAAAACATTTATTTCTCTGGAGACCGAGCGGAGTACAGAGAAGCCATTGCATTTTTACAACTCCTAATTTGTGTAGATGTGGCTGGCACAAATGAAGCAGAAACACAAATTGAAAATGTTTGCCATCTGTCTTCTCTCTGGATCAGTTTCCATGTCATTCTATCCATCTGTTTAACTAAGGTTCCAATCTCTTGCTCCAGAAAGAATGACAAGATGTAATGGAAATGCCGCTCCGATCCCCAAACACAGACGCACAGTTCTCTCTCTTTCTCCCACTGTTTCTTTATTTCGCTCTTTCTTTCGCTGTCCCAATAACTGTCATGCTGTCTCTCCCTCTCTTTCTCTCTGTCTCTCAGAAGGCAACCCTCATTAAAACAAACACTTGTTCAGGCTCCCCCTGACACACCAGTTCAGTAATGTTGGCTAAAAGACAAAACAGACCCTGGTTCCGCAGGGATAATTAACACATACAAGGTTAGGGAGCTCATTGGAGCCAGCCAGGCAGTTTGTTAAAGAGATCCAAGGAGACAGGAGAGGGCACTATGCTGTCTACATGGCTGTGGTGGGTGTCACCAGTCATCTGTAATTAGGCAGGTTAAAGGCAGTCTGGGGCTCTAAGACACCTGGGAACCCTGACTGGCTGGCTAACAATGACACAGTAGAAGGGTCAAAGCTACACACAGCCACACCCACACACGAGCACACACACACATACTGAGAAGGAAACGGAGAAAGTTTGAAATAGAGACATACTTATTTTGTTCTGTTTCACACCTCGCCACTGGGTACATTCTTGACACCGCACCTGTAAATTCCTCAAATAGATACACATAGATTTACCACTGACTAGTGAGAGGACTTGTTCTGACCCTTATTTAATTTAACAGCAGGAATGTCACCATAACCTTGCACCTAACCCTACACCTTCAGTCAAACCGTAGTACTGATTGCACAATTTACCCCACATTTAACGCCGGAAATAGCGTTTGTCCTCCGGGGGGCTGTTAAAATGACTGTAAAATGTCCTTACAAGTTCAAATTGTATAAATATCCTTGCTGGCGTTCTTATTTCCAAATGGAATTTTAAAACCTGTTCACACACACACACACTCACACTCACACACATACACACACACACACACACACAATGATTGGCAGCTAAGAGAGACATAGCTATGCAGTGACCCTGTCCAACAGTGCTGCTGACATGAATATATCCTGCTGACAGGGGTGGTGTTGAAGCGTTACAATGATAGAGTTTGTCTGTGACCCTGTCCCAGGTGACACAGCAGTCCAAGGCAATCATTCAGAGCATCACGCTGACTACAGTCCAGGTTCGAGCATGAAGCCGGGAAACCCCTTCAGCAATGGAAAATGGCCACGGTCGGGAAGGCATTGCCAGCAGGGGTCTCATTGCGCTCTACTGACTGCAACAGTACAGGCACCTGCACTGCTAGACAAGGTCATCAGGTGAGGGGAGGTGCCCACCCATGCGATGACCCAAATGACTTCCTGGTTAGACAGGCGACGTGGCAATAAGCAGGGTGGCACGGAACGCCTAGGGGGAAGGTTTGCAGCATTCTTCCACTCTTTTGAACCCACTGGAAGTCATTGCGATGACACAAGGCTGTTAGTTATAATTGGATGTGACGAAATTGGGGAAGGCAGTAAAATAAAGTCTGCAAGACATTGTGGTGGTTCTGGGCTCACATTTACATACAGCACCTTCCTCATTATTGCCTGATCTGACACAATGGGACTGGTTAGTGGTGACGTGCACGTCAGCTTCTCCCCCTTTGACCATTAGACCACAAGAACCTTTGTTTTTGGGGCGGAAGATGACACTAATTTTGGTTGAACAAAGGTCTACCACATCAGTCTGAGCCTGGCTCACCTCTGCTACAATGCCATGCGGTGAGAGCCTGTGATTTCTAAACCCTGGTTATCTGACAGAGGGTTGACCACTGAGATGAACATTCATCAACATTCATACGGCAGCAGTCGGTTCACCTTCAAGGTTTATGAAAGCGAGGCATTATTCACAGCACAGTGCAGACATTTGACGACACCGACAGGAGTTAAGGATGCAGTGTAAACAGGGAAATTACACCATCCATTTATTTTCTGCCGAACATAAACTAAGTTCCTCTGAGAGTTGCAGGAGAAGAGCTCCTGATGCAGTGATTATAATGCAGTGTGACAGGCCTCCCTCGTGGCCGGGGAAGAAAACAGACATTCTAGACAGAAACAGAGACCCAATTAGACAGGATAGGGAACAGCGTGAGGGCTGGGAGAGGTGTGCATGTATAAGTGATCTGTTCACTTTACAACCACTAGATTTGTACAATGCAGTGCACATTTGGTGGGCTGCCATCGGCTAGCCTGGCAGACCTGCACTGACGTAGTGTTGAAATCCTTTTAAATACTTCCACTGGTTTTGACTGAGCTTGTCATCCTCAGTGGAACCATAGAAGAGTTGCAAAACTGAAAAGACTGCCCATCTGGAGCATCAGGCTGGCCAAAGCATATGCTGAGTATCTGCGAGATTTCTAGCTAGTACTCAAACCCAGGTCGGTGGTTTAAGTACTAGCATTTATTCCCACTGAGATGAACCTGTGGCTCTAAACTGCAGTGGATGGAGAGGCTAAATTCAGGAGAGCACATCTCTCCCTGGAATGAAAGAATTTCTCTCACAGAGGTCAGCCTGCCCGGTGATTGTCTGAGGAAGGATCGTAGCTGCTACCGTGTGTCATCCTAAGCATGTGGCAGCTTGCCTGCTGCCTTGCTGCACTTTCTGTGGCTATATTGGCTCTGTCTGTTAGTTGGACCCCAGTGAATTGTGTGTCTGATCCTGTGGGCAGGATTATGACTATAATCCTCTGGCTTTTATCTGACCGGTTGCTCTGAGCACAGTGGACCGGGGGAACCTTCTCTCTGTCTGGGAGAGGGCCATATGACCTACCTGTCACTCTGCTGAGAGAAAATCACCTCTCTTGGCCTTCAACTATTCCTTCTCTTCCACTCTCGATCTCTCTTCCCTCTCACTCTAACCCCCCCACCGGCACCCTGCTGTCAACAGTGTCTCTGCGTTTTGTGTGAGGCCAAAATAACCAGATGCCCTCCCTGATCCGAACGTGGCACCACGCCGGGTTTCCAGCCAGGCCAGCACTCTCCTCTCCCCCCTTGGTGCTCAGGCTATTCAGCTGGGCAGCAGTGTAAATGTTGGCCTTTAAAGCACAGCCAGGGTGGACAGGGCAGGCCAGGGCTCATTATGCCTTTAGAGTACAGTCAGGGTGGATCGGGCAGGCCAGGGCCCATTATGTCTCTGGAATACAATCAGGGTGGACAGAGCGGGGCAGGCCCACGTATGCCTGCATGTGTCATCCTCTCTGGAAATGGGGAATTGCACAATGAACTGGCGTGAAGCAGATGGCAAGCTGAGAGAAGTGGCAAACGGAAAGGGTGTGTTGTTGTTGGCTTCTGAAATGCGCTTTGAGTTGACTCAGTGATGGGCATTGTGCCCTGATCTCAACACATGCCCCTGCATTGCCACAACCGGAGGGGGAGATTCTGCACTTTAATAAAAACCCTGTCACCCTGCCTGATCCGTCACCCACTCAGCATTCAGTTGGTGATACTACGCTGGGGCCATAAAAGTATGCCTGCCTACACACAACTCCCCCCCCCGGGTGTATAGCCATCAGCCAGGTGCTAAATGCCTGGGTGAGACAGCGCTCATCAGGGGAGGGGGTTGCGGGGGTTAGGGGGGGGGTTGAGGAAGATTGAGATAGCAGGTGGAAATGAGCATCTGTGCTTGGCAAAAGAGGAGGCGGAGGCAGGAAATCACTGGCATCCCGCGTTCAGGCTGAGGGGCAGTGGGAGTGGGGGGAAGACTGGGCTGAAAGGAGGAGACCGCTGATGAGGCGGCAGCCCCCACCCCCCCCCCACACACAGACACACACACACACACACACACTCTCACTAATGCATGCAGAGAGGCTGGTGATGTACAGTAAACGGATGAGATTGTGTACAAGGGAGGGGTTTCATTGGCAGGAATAGTGAGAGTCTAATTCTTTCAGAACGGTCCCTTACAGAGTCCACATTTAATTAAACTAGTCAGCAATGTTCACTGAGGGTTCAATGCCTTTTATTAAAATAGTGTTTGCTGTCTTTCCAATGTTTCTTCATAGCGTACACTTTCATTTTAATTGTGTTGAAGGTGTGAATAGTGTCCCTGGGATCAAACGTTTAAATACAGAATGATGTTTTCTTGCCTTTCTACCTGGATTAATGCCAGGCCAACTGTTATGAGGCCTTATACGCGTCATTAAAGGAAAGGTGTGCTATTTTTCAACCTTTTTTCTGATTGTCTAACATAGACATGTTTTTTCAGTTATTTATGTACCCCGGACTGCTATGGAAAGGAACGGGCCACTGATATAGCGTTCGAAAATATATTATACATTCCGTTTTCCGTAAAGGGTATGGACAAGATTTATTGATACAAGTCCCCCCCATATGTCGTCCAGATTTTTTTCCCCACAACTACCATTATATCAATGGTTATGTACTGCATGAACCAAACTTTTTTTCATAATCTATGCACTACCTCAGAACATCTGTAAACTTCTGCACTCGAGCTAACAGCATTGTTTGTGGGTGCCATGCTTTTTCAAAACACAGTTGAACTATGGTGCTGACCTAACGTTGGAATTTACTAGCTAGCAACAATTAGAATTTACATGAATTCATCACAATGGTAATCATGCTAATGCTAGGTAGTAGAAATCATTTCAATAGCTCCACATACCAAAGGACAGGGTTTACGACAGCATTATCCATTACAGGCCTATTTACAGGTTTGAGAGTTGTCCGTTTGGTCCCTCCGACCTCTGCCTCTTCCAATTTATTTTGGGGACAAGGAAGAAGGTTTTCAAAACTGCCCGGTTTATGGCCTGAAAGTCACTGCCGTCTGTTGTGCCTGCTGGAGCTGACTGAGACTCATCCACAGACACATCTTGATGGCGTGTGGTAGCAATGAATCCTAATTCTTACAGCACAAACTCTCCTCCTCGCTGGGCATATGCTTGCACCTCTGGCAAGAACGCCAAAAATCGACTGCGACGTTGGGTAGTTGCAGATCTTCTTCAGCTCTCCTCTCATCTATTGCTTCTAATTACTTGTCTGTATACTCTGGCTCAAACCTGTAGGCATTGCTGTCAAAATAGTGGGCTTTTTCAGGCATGAAATCTACTTTGTGTTCCATCATTTGTCAAACAGAAATGACAAGTTGTATTAGCTGCTCGTAAACAGACACGATAAGACGTGGGTTAATTCTAACGTGGGTTACAGTTTTGTAAACAAAGCCTGTGACCGGATATAGCCTCCCCACAAACAGATTCATCCTTGCTGCATTAGCTAATACAAAACATTATCCAGGAAGAATTAAAAGCAATGACCATTGATACAATGCTCATTTTGGCACACATTGTTTTCGGAGAGTATACAGAGAACTTTATCAATATACCCTGTCCTTCCCATTTTGGAAAACCGAATGTGTCCTATATTTTCGAAATGCTTTATCAGTTGCCCCATTCACTTTCATTGTAGCCTGATAAGCTGCTATCTTTAAAAAAATCTAAACATGCGCAACTGTAATATTAAAAAAAAACACTCTACAGTCCAGGATTATGCTAGATGATCAGAAAAAAGCCCCCTGGATCAAAAATAGTGAACCTTTCCTTAAATGAACTCAACAGTCACAGTGAGTGGCTTTGTTCACATCAATGTGTTCACGATGTGTTTCCAGCAGTCAGTACATTGTGAATTAGCTGTTACAGAACGTTAGTTAGGGTTGAGGCCTTAATGTGTTAGTCGTCCTCCCCCCATGTGTTCAGCTTTCCTTTTTTCTATTGGTATTTTGGCTTGCCAATGGAAAGCCTACCAAGCAGACTGGCCTCTGTGTTGAATACACGCATTTGGTTTGTGATGATAATGGTGAATGACTCTTGTACACAATGTTCCACACAAGCTTGATTATATCCTATTTGGTGTGAAACTGCTTTGTAAAATATATATATTTTGTATCTTTTGATAGTTGTATATCTACCTTTAATAACCACAATTTAGTGCCCCCGTCTCTTCTCTATCAGATGCTGAAGCCACAATCTGTCCTAATCTCAAGACTATTCCTTTAACCCCAGGAAACCCTTTGCCTCCTTATCCCATTGACTCCATTTTAACTCATCCCTGCATCATGGTGGAAAACTACATGGTTTAGATGTCCATAGTGTTTGGAAGAGCCCACATCACAATGTCAATTTAATAACACAAGCCACCTGCAGTACCTGCCAGTACAAAGGTCCCTGTTCAGCCATACTGCTATTGAGCTGAGGATTTTATAGTATTTGCTCATGCACTGAAAGGGTTTTCAAATTTTCCATGGCAATGGAACAGATCCAACAAATGTCATCTCAATGGTCAGCAATTGCCATTTTGGTTGCATTGTCCAATAATGGAAACTCCATCACTGTTTGGGCTGAGATGTGACACTTAGATATGTCACCTGCACTCTAAGAGTAGATGACGTGTGCGCTAAATGACAGGTGCGTTATCTGTCCTCAGAGGGCTGCGACGGTTATCTTACAGCGGAAAGAGTTACCCTGCTGGCACAAATCCCTTTTCCTGTGAAACCTCTGATCATCATGTCATTGTATAAAGCCATCCTCTCCAGGGGCTCTGTTATCACATAATGAAAGAGCGAGTAGCTGTCCCCAGTCAGCTCATCCTGTAATCACATTGTGTAGGGTGTGAAACACTGTTTGTGGGAGTGTGTTTTTAGTGTGTGGGTAGATGATTTGGTGTGTGTGCGTGCGTGCGTGCGTGCGTGCACGCATGTTCTGTGATTGTGTGTTTCCTCTAGCAAATCCACAGCGTGAAATTTTGTGTTCAGGTTTATTCTGTCAGCACTCATTAATAATTGATGATGTGATAATTTACTTATTAGAAGAATTGACCCCCTGCAGATGAAACTTGCATTCATCATAATGAACAGGAATCCTTTAGGTTCCTCCAGAGATGTTGGTTCAGACTGTTCATGAGTGACATACCATGGCCATGCTCACGCACGTGCCCCCACTCCACCATCCTGCTGATGCCTTCTCTCCGTCTTTATTCTGGGGTGAGTCACTGGAAAAAAGAGAAATTATAGGCAAAGAGGCAGAAAGGGACAGGAAGTGTCTTGAGAGGCAGCAGACGTTGACAGTGAGTGTGGGAGAAGAAGAGAGAAAGAAAGAGAAAATAGGGAAAATTGTGCGAAAGGAGGGGAGTAAGAGCAGATGATGGAGGAAACGGGTGCTTGACAGGGCATCTCATCTCCATTGTGTTCTCTGTGTGCTGCTTCGTTGTGCTGCTCTGTTTTAGTAGGCAGCCTACTCATATATGGAATTCAGGCGCCATTTTTATTATCTCCTGCGTTTAAAAAATACAGATGATGGAAGACTGCATAAAAAGACAAACAGGTACACAAACATTTTATTATATGTATATAATTTAATTATATTTAACACACCAAGTTGGGAAATGAAACATGGTTGTAAAATTGAAAGGATAACAGAATGCAAATAATTTAAACCCTATATTTAATATGAAGTAGTACAAAGACACATATGAAATGTTGAAACAGAGACATTTTATTATAACAAAATGTATATGCCCACTTTGAATTGGATGCCAGCAACACAAATGTAATGCAAAAACAACGGGTGTAACATCACACAACTAATTAGGTTAAACTAGATCCAGAACCACCGCTGCCTTCTTTGGACCCGAGCTCATTTAAGATGAGGTGAAGTGGAAAACTATCAAAATGTTCATGGATGCGGCATCCTCTGGGACAGGGTAATGAGTAGAGGGACCACCTGCCTTGTTATCAGTGCACAGTTCAAAAGCCAGCATCCGTGATGGTATGGGGGTGCATCAGAGCGCATGGCCCATATGTGAAGGCACCATTAATGCTGAACAATTCATACAGGTTTTGGAGCAACTTATGCTGCCATGCAGACCACATCAGGGAAGGCCTTGCTTGTTTCAACAAGACAATACCCAACCACATTCAGCACGTATTACAACAGCATGGCTCCATGTTTTTCCCAAAACAATACAATTTGATGTGTTGTGTTTGTATTATTTTCAATTAAATAGAGGATTAAATGATAATTGCATACTGTTTTTATTAGCATTTTACACAGTGTCACAACTTTTTGGAAATGGGGTTGTGCTAAAACTTCTCTTCTGGGAAGAGAGGCCTGTTAAGGCCTTGTTTCTTTAGCAGCTCTGTACTTGGTCAGCATGTTTTCCTCTGTGCAAAGGTCAAGGAGCTTTTCTGTTGATGTGGAAGCAACTCATGCATGCTCTTTTGGTTGTAAACATTTACATAGGCCATGAGTCACTCCTTTTCTCTTCTGCCCTTCCCTCTTCTGTCTCTTTGACTTTCTGTCTTGTTTCCACTTGACTTTCTTTTATTTTCTCCGTCTTTCTCCAATCTCTCTCTCTTTCTGTCACTCTCTTTTTTCGCCCGTGGTCTGTTTCTCTTGCTGATCAACCTTCCTGTTAGAGGAACTGTGAGCGGTAAGATAAGAAGAGCAAGAGAGGGCATGTGCTTGCAACAGAAGGGAGGTGAGGAAATGGAAGGAAAAAAATCAAGAAACAGTGAAGAAAATGATAGGGAGAGAGAGAAAAGGAACGAGAGGCAAATGTGTGTGTTGACCGGCAGACAGGCAGCCGCTGTCCCAGAGGGCCCTGGAAAGGGAGAACAAGGGCTAGAGAGGCAGGACAAGACACTGAAAGGAGAAGCACTGGGGTTCAGTCAGAGAGAGATGGCTGATCTGGTGAAATATCAGAAGCCATCTCCTGAGGGTGGCCCTGTACTGACAGCTGATAGCCAGGAGTGAGGCTGTAGGTTTCAGCTCTGCCATCAATAACTCAGTCTCTGCAGCTGCCACTGTGCCATGTCCGTCGCTGCTGTCACGCTCCCACGACAGGAAAACCACGAAGGAACCTGCGCAGCCAGGGAGGCTCAGGAAAGGGCTCCGGACAAACAGGGAAAAAGGTGGATTTGAACTGACGGCAGGAGTAACTGCAGCAGCGCTTGGGAACCTCAGCTTTACAGCACGTGGATTTCAACTGATTGTGGACTCTCAAGCACATCAGAGGATTGGGACCAGCACTAAAACCCTAGAATTTGGGTCCATTATTAAGGGCTTTCTGACTGACAGGGTAGGAGGGAGAGTGACTGACAATTGGATTTGGGTGTCTGGCGACCGGGAGGTTTCTTTAGTTAATCCATCTAGAGTTCTCAGAGATGAGTCAGAGGAAGCTAACGCGACAGATGAAGCTGTGGGAGTCCCCAGAGGGGCTTACAACCTACGCTCTGACCACCACCTCACCCTCCGCCTCCAAATTGACTCCTTCCTCACCCTCTGCCACAGCCAACCTGACTCCCGCCTCACCCTCCAACATCTCCAACCTGACTCCTGCCTCACCCTCCAACATCTCCAACCTGACTCCCGCCTCGCCCTCCAACATCTCCAACCTGACTCCCGCCTCGCCCTCCAACATCTCCAACCTGACTCCCGCCTCGCCCTCCATCATCTCCAACCTGACTCCCGCCTCGCCCTCCAACATCTCCAACCTGACTCCTGCCTCGCCCTCCAACATCTCCAACCTGACTCCCGCCTCGCCCTCCATCATCTCCAACCTGACTCCCGCCTCGCCCTCCAACATCTCCAACCTGACTCCTGCCTCGCCCTCCAACATCTCCAACCTGACTCCCGCCTCGCCCTCCATCATCTCCAACCTGACTCCCGCCTTGCCATCCGCATCCAGTCATGTGTCCCCTGAATGCGACCTTTCTCGAGGACACGGTTCAGCGTTTTTCCGCCGTATGAAGCTCATCCGCAGTTTTGAGCGGCGCCGCTCGTCTCGCTCTCACCCTCCTCTCAGGTACTCGTGGGGTTCAGGAACGATGACGCCCTGGGAAAGGTGTGCTTGTGAGGGTACAGGCATGTGCGCGTGGGCGTGCGCGTGCGATTAGCTCCACCATTATCTTCTCTATGATAGGCTCTTCTTTTGTATGTGAACTCACAAGGTAGAACAATTTCATGAGAAAACGATCACTCCCTCTGAAACTAAGCACCGTGTTTCTGTGTACACTTTAGCAAAGCCCTCACTAAGCTTGCGTTTAACTGGATCTATCCAAGATAAGTCTGGTCGTGTGTCTCTAATGCTAGGTTGATAGCGGCTCTTGGGTTTACTGCACATCGACTGTCCTTGGCTGAACTATTGCTGATGCATCTGTGCGTCACTCCTTGCGGCTCTCAGCGGTGACCAGTAATTGAAATATTGTCTCTGTGTTTCAGTTTGGACTTGGAGAACGGTCCGTCCCCCTGCCGCAGCCCCATGGATTCGCAGGCGAGTCCCGGCCTGGTGCTGCACCCCTCCTTACCAACAGATGGGTGCAGGAGTCGTGGGGAACGCCGCGAGTCATTCCTCTATCGCTCTGATTCCGACTATGACATGTCCCCCAAGACCATGTCGCGCAACTCCTCCATTAACAGTGAGGGGTAAGTATTCAAATTGGGTTGAACTTTTGGGACTATTCCATTGTTTCCGTTGCACTATACAGCAGTCCGTTACTCCCAGCTGGAAAGAAAACCGATGCCGTTTCAAACAGGTTCTGGTAAGTATGTACACCTTAACGCCCATCGCATGCCAGGAAATCTGCCATAGCTAAAACACATGGTTAAAACCACTCCGAAATAAAGTGGCATATTCCTGACTGCCTGGATTGTTGCAACACTATACTTTTCTCAATGTACAATCACAATTAACTAGCTCCGCTTTGACAGGAATTATGATTATGGCAGTATTATATGCTAATGAAATAAGAAAGGAAATATTTTTTTGCAAAATGGTTTAGTGCTTTACATCTTGATGTGCCTCACTTTGTGAAAGCTCTCATTTGGTCAGTAAATGCCAGAAGCCTTTTCTGTTTGGATTCAGATTTGTCTATGTAAACCACGGTGCACAAAAATGTCCGCCCATTCAGTGACTGATAATGTAAACTGTAACCGTTTACACTTCAACCATGAATCCCCAGCTGTGCTGCTTACTTTACTGTATATCTTCTGCCTCTCATTAATTGAATCCTTCTCTCTCTTTCTAAAGGCATGCAGAAGATCTCATAGTCACCCCTTTTGCTCAGGTAGGCACCAGTTCTGCATGCCAAAAGACATGAAATTGCAGCAACTTGAAAGTGGCTAAATCGAGTATGTTGTGAATTTGTTCCGCTCCCCTCTCTGCCCCCTTTCTCCCCCTTCGCCCCCCTCTCCCCCTCCACTCCAACCACGCTCTGTCCGTTGGCCTTGCACCCGTCCCTCAGGTGTTGGCCAGTCTACGAACCGTAAGAAGCAACTTCACCATCCTCGCCAATGTCACGACACCCACTAACAAGTCAGTAGCATTCTGTCAGCCACGTTAACATTTCACTCTTGAGCGTGCCTTGGTTGTTCTCTCTCTGTGACCTGAACAATGCGTTCCCACTGTCTGAGATGGGATTCTGCTGTCATTCGCTTTATTTCTATTGGAATGGGTTCTCATTGTTTTATTAAATATTGTATTTCTTCCAGTTATTCTGTCATTGTGTCATATTAGTCGGCTGAAATGCGGTCATCCTCTCATGTCATTGTGTTTGTATTATGTTCTGCGGAGCACAACCTGTTCCCAGTTGAAGTCCTTGACTGCCTGACTGACTGACTGCCTGCCTACCGGGCTGTTTGCCTGACTGAATGGGTGTTATGAAGGGCAGAAGTGGTCAATAATGCTATATCTACCCTCTTTTGTAATGCAAGAGACAGGCAGAACATTTGTTGTCAGGCTTTTAGCAGTACGTCAATATGAGAAGTAACAATGCACCGTGGAATTATCTGCAGCCATAATTAGTGTGCGCGATGCCCTCTGCTCAGAATCATCATTCACTACATAGCAAAGTTGAACCACTCGAGCTACATAAATAGAAGACGATATATTTGAGAGAACTGAGATTATGGACAATGATAATTATAAGATTGGCTACAATAATTATTTTATAGGGCTGCAATAAGCAGATCTATTCAAATAGTTTACCATTCCTCAGATATTTGTGGTCCATAATACTGAAGAAATGGAGTGACGATTCTTACATTCTTCTAGTGTTACTTATGGTGTTATGTTGGTGATCTAAATCAGTGGTTCAAAACTCCAAGCCTAGGAACCTAAAGTACTGCTGTTTTTCAGGGTTCCCCCAGAGTTGAGAACCATGGCATGGAAGTACACGATTTCTCCCAGTTTCTGCAGTGTCATCAGTGTCCACAAGAGATCACCCAGCAGCTTTGTCTTTAATGCAATAATATTTCTGTCCACAGGAGGTCACCAGTGACAAGCCAACCCACTGTTCCCCAGGCAACACTTTCTGGTAGGTTTCCTGTTTATTAAAACAAGTGACTTTTGATTGGGAGAACTCTCCCACACAACATCATGTTGGTATTGTGCACTCAAACACCCCAAGGATCGCATCATATTTTAAAATTTAAAATTCAAAAGTGTTTTTAATAAAGAATGGGCTGCATTTAATTATTTGTTCTGAAAACAATTTTAACCAAACTATTTCAATATATGCAAACTATTACAATTGGTCAATTTCTAGGAAACAAAGAAGCAGGGCTTGATTATCTCTTTTCTAAACAAATGTATAACTGATTCACAGCTTTTTGTCTCTTTAGAATATTGGAATGACAAGATACATTCTCCTTAATGGTGGTCATTGTGTTGTGATTGATGACATAAAATATTATATCAACATTGTGATAAATTATTCCTATTACAATAATGAAATATACTACAGTACCGTAAAAGCATCTTCTCCTGTGTAGATGAGACTTACCAGCAGATGGCCAGGGAGACACTGGATGAGTTAGACTGGTGTCTAGACCAGCTGGAGACCATCCAGACTTACCGCAGCGTTGGGGACATGGCCTCCAACAAGGTACAACCACCTCTAGCCTACCAAATGGATTTTGACACCTCTCATAAGAAGCCCAAGCCATTCCATGTACAGTTGTGGCCAAAACTATGGTCACACTTCCTTCTTCATCGAATAATTCACATGTCTCTGAATCCTAGCTTTAATTTACTAAGAGTAAAGCATTTGGTCTCCTCAACTTTCTATTTCACTACTACCTTTACAGAACCTTTTTTTATATCCAGAACCTAATATATAGTTTTAAATAAGGAGATAAACCAAAAGGGCATTCACAAAGTGATTAGCTCTTGTCACAGTGTGGTAAGAAGACCAGGCGCAGGATGAATGGGAGTTTACTAAAGCAAACAGTGTGTACGACATATAGCATGCAAAACACAGAAACGGCTACAGGCCGGTTCAAACTAAATAATGCAATAATACATGAACCACGCACTGACATAAACAAGGCAATACTCCACAACGACACTGAAAAAAACATGAACAGTTATTGGCTTTGGTGATGAGAATCAGGTGTGCGTAATTGTAGAGAGTCCGGAGTGTGTTGTTGAATGGATTGCTGTCAGCTGGAAGAATCAATGGTGGCAGCTAAGGCCAGTGACAGGGAGTGACGTAGTCAGGTCGGAGGCACGAAGGGAGACACCTTGATAGTACCCCTTCCCACGAGGAGCTGCTCCAGTGGGGGCGTGATGATGCCAACTTTGGGGCCGGCCACGAGGAGGTAGAGCTGGCCAGTCGGGGTGACGGCGGTGGAACTGGAGTTGACAGAAATCTGGGCAAAGCCCAAAGATCTCTGCCACACCTTGACCGTGGTTGGAATGGGCCAGTCGTGCACATCCTATATGTGGGGTCCCTTTATCTCCACCCATGAAGAGGTAATATGGAAGCCTAAAAGGGAGATGGACCACTGGAGGACCAAACACGTTGGCGTATAATTCATGCTCCAACAGCCTTCCAAGCACTCTGCGAACCAAGGTGACTTATAAACCAACATGTCGTCGGTGGGAACCGTCAGCCCAGCATTTCCCTAAACGCATCGTTTTCTAAGGCCTGGGACACCGATGGAGCCATCATCAACCCAAATGGCGTAAGGTTTTCATAATGGCCGGATGTTGTGGAGATGGCTGCCTTTCCCCTCATCCCCCTCCCTGATACACACCAAATTATACGGGCTCCTGACTTCTACATTTATGAGGGAACGCGCCCGTGCAGCTGCTCAGTGACTACCTAGATGAGTGGGAGTGGATACCTTCTGGTGGCTCAGTAGTCAATACAGGGACGCAGATCTCTGTCCTTCTTCGCATAAAAGAAACTTGAGGAGGCAGGTGAAGTAGTGGGACGAATAAAGCCCTGCTGTAGTGTCTCGGCGACGTAGGTGCTCATAGCCTCTGTATTGGCGGAGGCGAGGGTAGATGTAGCTTCTGGGCAGTGGCATGTCTCTGTTCCGGTCTATTGTGCAGTCGCTGGTCCTATGAGGGGGCAGCTGTGTTGCCTGGGTTTTGGAGAAAACGCGCGCTAGGTCCTGGAACTCCTCTGTGATGGCGACGTGGGCGGTACTGGCGGGGCTCTTCACCGATGTGGCAAGGACGGCCAAAACATGAGAATAGACCTACCTAGGTGGTCGTAGGACTCCCAGACGGGCCTGAGGTAGGTGGCAGTAGATGGGATAATGCCCCCTCCACCAGAAGTAGGAACCCTCTCCACCTTGTCGGCCCTCGTTCCTCTGGGACCAGGGTGGATCCATCGGTTCCGACGTGGTCTGCTCTGCCAGGGTAGAAACCGAATCACCCTGATCACAGGTGGCAGTCGCCCACTCACACACCCAACCAGTGGGGCACGAGTAGATCGCCAAGTCTGATGCGTCACGACACCGGAGGGACGGGTTGATGTCCATCTGGAGCAGGAAGCCCGCTCAGAGATTCAGGTGTGCGTACTTGTGGAGAGTCTGGGGTGTGTAGTGGAATGGATTGCTCACAACTGGATGAATGGACAGTGGCAGCTGATAGGCCAGCGACAGGGAGCGGCGTAGTCGGGATTCCCGGAGTGAGGCGTGAGCACACGAGGCACCGGGACAACACTGTAGACTCAGTTGGACAGCCTTTTCCCAAAAAACAGCAGTCATGCGCTTCCTGTAGCCATGCTTTCTACACTGTTCTATCGGTTCGGCCCACTTTCATGCACAAACTGCTCCTCTTCTCCCAGATTTGAAGAGAGCCTACCGACTGCTGTAATTCTGCCAACCACATGTTTTCAATAGGATTTAGAACCGTTAGACTCATTGTTGGTCACTTAAGAAGAGTCCCAGGTTTTGTCTGGAATCATTCCTGGGTGCTTTCTTAAGTTTGTTTGGGGTCACTGTCTAACGGGAAACCCTGTGCCCTTTGATGGCGACCCAGTTTTTTGACACTGGGTTCAATATTACGCTCCAAAATGCCTTGGCAAT
The DNA here is from genome assembly GCA_016801105.1 of Esox niger. Classification (NCBI taxonomy): domain Eukaryota; kingdom Metazoa; phylum Chordata; class Actinopteri; order Esociformes; family Esocidae; genus Esox; species Esox niger. Next base: position 25,314 of record JACXGJ010004048.1, read on the forward strand.
CACAGGTTCAGCAAAGCAACCTCAAAACATCACTGAACCTCCTCTATGTTTGACTGTAAGGATATTAGAGAAAACCTGACACATTTTCCATAAAATAAAATAAAAACTCCAAAAGATTTGGAAAAGTATTCATTTAAATGTTTTATTATTTGGGGAAAATAAAAGTTTTTCCCTCATTTTTCATTTCCCCTCAGCGTACTGTGCTTTACCATTATAGATAAGCTTGTGCATGTCCTCGAGCAAAACTGTAACCATCTCATTGTTACAGAGACTATGCTGAATATAGAACACATTTTTATAATTTTTTAGCTTCAGCTGGAATGTAAAGTCCCCTCCAAAAGTATTGGCAAATTCCTTGGTTTTTGTTGTTCACTGAAGACATTTGAGTTTAAGATCAAAATGTGAAGACATTTGGGTTTAAGACCCCACAGTGCCTTGCCGTTCCAATACTTTTGGAGGAGACTGTATTTGTAAGTTCACCCAATGAACTGTGAAGTGTGATTTACCAATAACTCCTTTGCTTACCTTCCGGTCCATTGAATTGCTTGTGGGTGTCTTACAGCACATCCAAACAAATCTACGATTTGAATGCAGTTACTTGTGCATTTGTAGCACCAACGATTTAGTCATGGCAATTGTCTATGTGACAAGACAATTGTCAATTACAATTCCCACTTCAGCTGAATCTAAGGTTCTGTATGATGGCAATAACCAGCATGTTTGCCTGGCTCTCCCCTTTCGATTGATGTATCTCATGTATTTGGACCCTTGCCAAGAAACTCCAACTTGAGTACAGATGCATCATGTGTCCTTTGAACATCATTGGGATGACTCTTGATTGGAGTCCATCAGTGGGAAAATCCAACTCATTGGACATGATATACAAAGGCAAAAAACACGGCCTTTGTCAAGGAAGAAACCAACAGCCACTCCAACCGAGCTTCAGAGTTTCTCTAAGAAGAAGGCAGGAACTGCCAGAAGGACAACCATCTCTGCCGCACTAAATCAATCAGGTCTTTATAGTAGAGTGGCTAGACAGACGCCACTCCTGAGATAAAAGTGCATGGCATGTCTTCTGAAAGTCTCTGAGAGCATGATTATCTGGTCTAATGAGACAAATCTAACTATTCTGCCTGAGTGCTGAATCTGGCAAAAACAAGGAGATGCTTATTTCCTCGCTAAAACCATCCCAATAGTGAAGTGAGGGGGGATTATGATTGGGAAAATGGTGAGGATTGAGGGAAGGATGAACCAAGCAAAATACAGAATTTCCTTGAAAGAAATCCTGAACCAATGGTCACAGGGCCTCATATTGGGGGTTTACTTTCATAGGAACAATGACCACAAGCACACTGCTAAGTCAACACTTGGCTGGCTTTGGGGCCAGTCTGTGAATGTCCTTGAGAAAGTTTGGACTTGAACCTCTTTAAACATCAGTGTGGACACCTGTTGATCTCAGTTCACCGATGCCCCCCATATAATCTGATGAAGTTAGCGAGAATTTACAATGAATAATGAGAGATATGGCCAGAATACAGGGGTGCAAACCTGGTAGGGACATACCCAGGAAAACGTTTAACTATGATCACTGCCACGGGTGCTTCTACAAAGTACAGAATAATGGGTCTGAATGCGAACTGTATGTATGTGAGATATTTTTGTCATACATTCTGAAAAGCGTCTTGTCACTTCGTCATTATGGGGTATGTTAGTAATGTAAAGGGATAGCCAAAAGAAATATTTAATCAGTAATGCAGTGGCTCTCAAATTTGGGGTTTTGATTATTGATTATTGATTATTTTGATTATTATAAAGAACAGTAAATGCATAATAAAAGAGCTGTGCAACCAATTGTTCTTAGAATTCACATAACTAGTTGAATTGAGTCTGTGTGCAATCAAGCAATAAAAAAACAACCCTATACCAGCAAAAACACAACACTACCACTACTCTAAAGCTTTACCTAAACAACCCATCTACACCACTGCCATACACCATTACGAAAACAAATCTACACCAACACTACTCTTCACCACTTATACCACCACACTTCACCATCACTACCCCTACCCCACATGTGAACTACCACGGCTCTACACTGCCAGTGCCACTACTATACCCTATCACTACCACATCCACTACCCAACCCTACAACACAACTACCACTAGCAGTCATTTCCAGTGATGTTTCTGATTTTGTCCTTTTGATATTGATGGGATTAAATGAACGTTGCTCAGATCTTTTATATTAAATCGATTTAGTGTTCAGACTGTATCTTTGTAAAGGCTTTGTATTTGTGCGCATGTCTGCAATGGGCTGCAGCAAGATGCTCTTCTTTGAATTGAGGATTGAGAGAAAGTAGGAGAGAGAAGGAGAAGCAGAGGGGGAGGGTCTGTTTGTGGGAATGGAGGACAGAGAGCAGAGGGGACAGGTCCTGATGCTGATGTATCTGCTTTAACCTTGGTTGCTATCGAACAGCAGCAGGGTCTGCCTTTCCCTTTTAGTTATTGGCTTACCACTCTGACCATGAGGCATGTCGTTTGTCTAGCCACCAATGAAAATTAAGCAAGCTTTCTTCAATTGAGTTCTGTCTTAAAGAAACAGTGTCTTATAATTTTTTTCCGAATCACTCTACAGGAGATATGTATCATGTTACAGCTGTTTTGGAACATAAAACACAGCTGCTTGTATTTGTGTGTGTCCTGTTGTGTATGAGAGACAGAAGGAGGGCAATAGAGAGACAGATGGAGTGAGAGAGGGAGAGTGCGCGTGTGTGTGTCTGTGCTTATGTGCATCGGTATAGATTTCGATGCATACATATTGTATTGTATTTGTATGCACGTGTGGGAATCAAATGCAACTGAGTGTCCGAGAAGAACAGATGAAGCTGGGGAGAAGCGGGCAACATAAAGACATACACACATACAAAACAGACAGCAATGCATACCGTCTGCAGCACATGCGCGTTCAGGCTATGCACACGCACGCACACACACACACACACTCACACACATACACACACGCTCCCCCGGACACACGCGTACACGTTGCCACACTGGCTGATTAGCTTGCAAGGGCTGTCTATAGCATCCAGGGAGACGGCGTAACGAGGCAGCAGCGCTTCGCTACGGAGGAGAAAGGGACGACGGAAGCAGGAGCCCAAAGCGTTTGGATTAGCCTCAGCTTCAGGCATCGTTTCACCAGCCTGGGGAGCCGTGTTGGACGGACAGGAATACTGCGGGGGAAGCGGCTGAGGAGAACTGTGTGTGTGGCTCATCGCTGGGGCTGATGCACCAGGAGGGTGACTGGGCCTGGCCCCTGAATCCGCTGCACTGTGGGGGAGGGGCGCTGTGCAGAGCTAACGCAGCGCGCGATAGGAAGACGAGAGAGCCTGTTTTTCTCAGACCAAGAGCTCTACTGTGATTCAGCACCCTGACCAACTGTCTGCTAGCTACAATCCAGGCCAGCCTTCTCCGCTCTCTCTCTTTCTCTCTCTCTGCATCGTTGTCCTTCTCTTTCCGTTACCGTACTTTCAGAGACAGTCCTCTGTCTCTGGTTGTCATCCCTTTATCCTTCCATCCTTCAAAACATCTCAGTCCTCTTTTATCTCCGTCTGTCTGATTGTCTGTCTGCCTCTTTCCTCTCCTTCTCCATTGCCTCGGTGTCTCTCAGACAGTCCCCTTTATTTCTTGATTTCCCCCCCTCTTCTCTCTCCCCTCTCCCCACCCGACTGTCTGATTTGGGTCAGTTCTGCTCACCAGCTGGGATGAGATGTAGTCTCTGGAGCTTGGGGATCCAGGGGGCTCTTGGCCTGCCATTTCAGGGCACTCTTGTCCGTGGACCTTCCTCACACTGGGGCCCATTTTTGGACTCACTGGGTGGGGGGCCTACTTCCAGGAGAGCTGCATGTAGGGACAGACTGTAAGCACCAGCGGACCCTGCCCCTCCACCCTCCACCCCCCCACCGTTGACGGGGGGCAGCTGTCGCTCTGGAGTGTCCCGGCCTGGCCGGCTGCGGCCTACACGCTGCCCACACGCTGACGGCGAATCCCTCCTCATGCTGCTGGGACACCTGCAGCGCTCCCAGCCCGCTCCACTACCGTGCCTCCTGTTTGGGCAAGCGCCCGACGCCCCCCATCACCCTCAGCATGGGTGTGGTAGAGGCCGTTGACCCTGCTTCACCATCCCCCTGCACCTCACCCGTGCCAGGGGGCTACCGCCTGCCCCGCTCTTCCACCAGCTACAGCCAGCTGCAGGGGAGGGGAGTAGGGTCAGACCTGGAGCTGGACCCGGGAGCGGCCGCCGCTGGGGTTCTAGAAGGGTCTGGGACGGCAGCGGAGCACAGGACCCCTCTAGTGGACCTGTTCTGTGAGACCTGCACCAGACCCTGGCTCATCGGATGGTGGGACCAGGTAGGACTAGAAGGGCTTGAATGATATGGAAAGGGAACCAGGACAAACTGACACACGGCCATCTTGGAAAGCATGTTTTGGAGATCTGCCAATTTCATTTTGTATTTGCTGTTTAGTTAAATTATTGAAGTTTCACGTTGAGCATGTCTGTTCTGTGGATTGCATAGACCAGATAGGACAGGGAGAGAGATGACCTAAATACTGTCTTAACAGAGCTGCCTATGTCCTTGTGGATGGCAGACACAAGTGTGTATGTTGGCTAACAGTGTGTTTATATTTTCTCTCAGTGATTCATATACTATACATCATTTATTTGTGTGTACTGAGTTTTGGAGTTGAGTAACCCTAACCTCTAGCCTGCAAAATGTTGTTTTGATTCTCTGATGTTGGGTGCAGTAAAACTAAAATGCAGTAAGCCTCTACCTTAAGCTCATAAAATTAAACCATTCACCTGATTTTTCTAGTCACACGACAGACCATATCTCAGAAAGCCATCATATATCTCTATTTTGAAATGTATTGGTGTAACAGTGTAATAAACATGAATCAGTACAGATACATTCAAAGGAGCATAGGGAGGTTCATTTGGCAGTGGATGTCAGGCAAGGCATGAAACAGTTCTATATCTCTGCTGCAGTTAGCATGTTCTGTCTCTCTCCATGCTTCACACACACACACACACACACACACACACACACAGACTGACCCTAATAAACACATCTTCAGTGTTGATCACCCTGCAATTTTCCTGCAATCTTAGACAATGTACGGGCAGTTAAATCTTTACATTAGAGGCTCAGACATGATGGGACATATGGACACAGTGGTGATGTTGTAGTTTGCAGTGTGTTGTGGATGTCCTGTGTTTTCCCTATTACCATCTGCTGACCCTGTTGTTTTGACTGAGCTCTCTTGACCGCCGCAGTGGCTGTGCCCTTGTCAACCATTTTCTTGATTGTGTTGTCTTGACTGTGTTATCGGGACTGTGTTGTCTAGACTGTGTTGTCTGTACTGTGCTTAGGACAAAAACAATAACAAGATATTCCCCATTGTCTGCTCTTGTTTTGATGGAGTATAGATTTCAGCAACAGGCTTTCTCTTACCATTGGCTTAAAAAATGTATATATATGATAGCCTACGTTGATGGAGAAAGTGAAACTGGTCATAATAAACAAGCATCACTGTAATTGTGATGAGCACGAAAAGCCTTTCGGTTACACATCATATTTCCCTGATTGTCATTCAGTACTCAGAGGTCTGATGATACCCTCTGAAAGCTTCAGCATGGCATCTTGTGTTCCATCAGTCAGGGGCGATGTGGGAATGCCTGGGGTCTGTCTCTGTTTCCCAGCACTGAGGATGTCTTGTGCTTGGCACATCATGACTCAGCAAAACTGTGGTAAAGCAGTGGAGCAATCAGTTGTCCGTCTGTCTATAATATGTCTATTTACGTGTATATGTATCTATTGTCTTTTTAACTATCTACAGTGAAAGGAAAAATTTATTTTATGTCCTGCTGATTTTGTACGTTTGCCCACTGTCAAAGAAATGATCAGTCTATAATTTTAAGGGTAAGTTTATTTGAACAGTGAGAGACCGAAAAACAACAACAAAAATCCCAAAAGATTATTCAACCCCTCCGCAAAACATTACTTAGTACTTGGTGGCAAAACCCTTGTTGGCAATCACAGAGGTCAGACGTTTCTTGTAGTTGGCCACCAGGTTTGCACACTACTCCGGAGGGATTTTGTCCCACTCCTCTTTGCAGATCTTTTCCAAAATTAAGTTTTCGAGGCTGACATTTGGCAACTCGAACCTTCAGCTCCCTCCACAGATTTTCTATGGGATTAAGGTCTGGACACTGGCTAGGCCACTCCAGGACCTTATTGGGCTTCTTCAGGAGCCACTCCATTGTTGCCTTGGCCATGTGTTTTGGGTCATTGTCATGCTGGAATACTGATCCACGACCCATTTTCAATGCCCTGGCTGAGGAAAGGAGGTTCTCACCCAAGATTTACAGTACATGGCCCCTGTTCATTGTCCCTTTGATGGTCCCCGTTCTGAATCATTCAAATGTTTATTGGCAAACTTCATACATGTGCTTTCTTGAGTAGGGGGTCTTTGCGGGTACTGTAGGATTTCAGTCCTTCACAGCGTAGTGTGTTACCAATTGTTTTCTTGGTGACTATGGTCCCAGCTGCCTTGAGATCATTGACAAGATCCTCCCGTGTAGTTCTGGGCTGATTCCTCACTGTTCTCATGATCATTGCAACTCCATAAGGTGAGATCTTGCATGGAGCCCCAGACGGAGGGAGATTGACAATTCTTTTGTATTTCTTCCATTTGCGAATAATCGTACCAACTGTTGTCACCTCATCAAGCTGCTTGAAAATGGTCTTTTAGCCCGTTCCAGCCTTGTGTAGGTCTACAATCTTGTCCCTGACATCCTTAAACAGCTCTTTGGTCTTGGCCATGGTGGAGAGTTTGGAATCTGATTGATTGCTTGCTTCTGTGGACAGGTGTCTTTTATACAGATAACAAGCTGAGATTAGGAGCACTCCCTATAAGAGTCTCAGCTCGTTACCTGTAAAAAGACACTTGGTGCCAGAAATCGTTTTGATTGAGAGGGGATCAAATACTTTTTTCCCTCTTTTAAATGCAAATCAATTTATAAAATTTTTGACCTGCGTTTTCTGTATTTTTTGTTGTTATTCTGTCTCACTATTCAAATAAACCTACCTTAAAAAATATAGACTGATCATTTCTTTATAAGTGAGCAAATGTACAAAATCAACAGGGGATCAAATATTTATTCCCTCCCTGTATCTCTATATCTAATCTGTCAATCTATATTTGTATCTCTTCCTGTCTTCCTTTCTGTCTATCTATGCAGTGCTGCTTTAAAATATGCCTATCTATGCAGTGCTGCTTTAAAATATGCAAACCCTACAGGGATCATTTGCTTTGTGTATATATATATAAACCAGGTCCAGAGGAGAAAAAGCAGCCCCAGATCTTGACATTCCCACCCCCATGCTTGACTGTTGGGTAGTTTTTTTCTGCTGGTGTTGTTGTGTTTTTGTCAAACTTGTCAGTTTGGATTGTGATCATGAAGGACAATTTTGGATCTGTATGGACTTCCAGAAACATTCAGGTTTGTCCATGTGCTCTACGATGTGTAGTTTGGTTAGTTGGAGGCTCCTTCCTAGCTGACATCCAATCAATGCCATTTTGATTCAGGTGTATTTCTTATTGTTGAGGCATGCACAGTAACTTGAGATGCAGCTAGAGGGGTCAGCATATCTCCATATGTTTTGTTTAGATTGGTGTTTGCCTGGTTTATATTTTTTTGTGGCAGTTGGACATATCTTGGGAGGACATCCACTTCCAGGCCTAATTGCTGTTATGTTAAATGCTATCCTTTTGTAAATGATTTGCCTCACAGTGGACTGATGGAGCTCAAATCTTGAGATATTTTTATAGGATTCATCAGACTGATGTGCCCTCACTACCCTCTTCCTGATTTCCTCTGAGATCTCCTTTCCTTTTGACATGGTGTGTTTTGCATTCACCTGTATGGGTACTACCAGACTGAATGTTTTATTGTGTCTATTTATCAGAGACCTGCCCAGACTTTTACCCTAAAGATCCCTCTTTTGAGTGGTTTATTTGGTACACAATTATTTATCCACCCGATGTATATTTCCTGTACTGTCCTGCGTGGGCTAATGAAGATTCAGAGTAGAGAAAACAGGGTGGTCAGCACAGTAGTCAGATAAGTTAACAGTTAGTAACCTATTTCTGAAATAGAATCCTCATCGAAAGGGCTTATGTTTGGCTGTATTCAATTGCCCAGCTTCCCTCACTTTTATACCATGTACAAGAACATGTTCAAGAAGTGTTTGACGGGTCTCATTTGAAATCATTGTTCTGTTTTCTTCTTCTTTCTCTCGTCGAACTCCTCTCCTTCTTAATCTTCCTCTTACTCTCTCTCTGATGTTGTCATCCAGTGCTCCAAAACCTATGTTAGCCACATGTGGTTCTATTCATTCATGCCAAAATCCTGATTGCTTGCTGACTAATAGGCTTGTTGGTGTTTACACCTCAACAACTGTTTGTTGAGGCTTAGATTCCAACAATATCAATTTATCTAATGGCAGTGTGTTCTAAATGAAAACATGTTCAACATTTAGTTACGTATACCATTTTGCACAAAAACATTTGAAAACAGGTGAATAGACCTTATGTTATTGGTTGGGCTAAATAGTCTTCTTTCAGAAAGTTTTAAAAATATTTTTTTGTATATTGTTCATAGAACCACTTTTAGTTGGTTTGCAATTGTGAAAAACTGTAATAAAATGTGTTAAACATGTTCCCATTTACAACAAGACACCATATTTAAACTAAGCATGCACACTTACATATGAAGACATGGGAACCATGAAAACAATGTTTTATGCGGCTCAGTTCAGGAAGTGTTTTAAAATCCTTGCAAATTAGGGTGAAGTGTCTAATTTCCTTCAATGTTGCCAATCATTTCAAGTCATGAAAATTGCATGCAACAAATATTTCCCACCTTAAAACCAATGTCTCAGAACATAAAATATCAAAAACAGAATGAAATTCATCAATATCTTAGTCTCCAAGTCTGTCTGTCTATAGTGCTCTCCAGAAACATTGGCTGCCTGAGGTAAGATTGCAGAAAAGGGCTAGCGACCTTCATTTGATAAAACATCCGAATTGCTTGTTGGCAGGGGGGTGCCATCGTATTTCATTTTTGTAGATGTCAGGTAGATTCCATCAACTTTGACAATTCTTCCAGTGTGATTAATGCAGAATCTATTTTCTATATCTCAAGCTATTTTCATACTGTGCGTTTGGGTAAAATACACCTGCGTCTTCTTCCCGGCATGTTTTTCACAGCTCATTTTTATTTTAAAATCTTAATTATCACGCTATTAAAGAAGATGTGTATGTTTTGGGGGAAAAAAAGAAACACATTTCCACCAATTTGAGATCTGATCTAGTAATATTTTGGCCAGCAGTCCGATGTCACAGGCACCACACTGCTGCCGCCAGCTACCTTCTGATAACTAACAAAGGTTATATGTTAGTGTATTTGATGCTTGATTTTGGTTGGCTCAAAAATAAAAGCAGGGTTGCTTTAACCTGTGCAGTGTTTCCTAAAAATAAACCTATGAAGCAACACTTTTTATGGCACCTTTCTCCTTTCTGTTTGATTTCTGTCATTCCAAAAACAATAAAAAAATGTAAAATCAGCTCATCTTTACCAAATATGATAATAATTCTGGAGGGAAATATCTGCATCTATAAACGAAATATCTATTTACAGTATGTTTATTCATTATTTCCTCAGGGTGCTAAAAGTGTTTGCACGTTTGGCTAAATCACTGTTTCTTATTAGGCAGGTGTGTTTGCACTGTTAATAAATGTAAATGTATATGTCAAATCATCTTGAGAAGAATTAATCAGACTTTAGCAATCAAAGATATAGCCAAAACATTTGGCTTTTGAAAAACTGTTTCAGGGGTTCTGATGCAAATATTTACATGTACCCAGAGTAATGGCAAGAGGACAGTGTAAAGAAAAACAAGTACTGTGCTATGTTTTACATATTATTTGTGGCCACTGAAAGTGTCTCACTTGTCTTCATTGATGATGGATCTGCTGACAGCAGCAACTGGAGGAATTCTGAAGTATATAGAAACATCTTATCTTCTCAAATACAACCCCATGCTGCTAAATGTGTTGGAAAAGACTTTGATGGCACCCAAAACACACTCATCTTCATTGTCATCTATCTATCTACAGTATCTGACGATGAGAAACAAATCTGTCTGTTCTAACAAAGTGCTAAACTGTGTCTCTAATAGCTTGTTAGACTGGAAAGAGGGATGATAGAATGATGACAGTAATTAATAAATAAAAGGACAAAGGATTGAGTGAAACTCGAAGGAATAGAAAAGGTTGAGAGAGTGGGAGGAAGTAAGGGTGAGCATTTGAGTAAGAGAGAGCAGGAGATGGAGAAAGCAGGAGAGAAAAGGAAAACAGATGAAATGAAAACAGAGGGGAGGACATGATAGGAGAATAGGGGAGTACAATAGAAGGGGAGGAACAGAGGAGTAAAGCCAGGACAAGTGGAGAGCTGAGGAAAGAAGGGAAGAGAGGTTAGGAGAACACAGGAGAGAAGAAAAGAGGGAAAGAAAAGATAAAAAAACTATGAAAGCCGCCGTTTGGGGGGTTGACCTTGAGAAAGGTCACAGACACCTGCCTACTCGGATTGTCACTCAAGCTACAGCCGCTTCCCTCCCTCCATCCCTCTCATTATGCTACAGGACTGACTGTGAGGACGGAGGTTGCCGTGGCAACCTCTGGTTGTCATGGAGATTATTATGTGTGAAGGATCAGCCAGTAGGACACAGACTTAGGCGTCTTGTCCGAATCCCACTGCACTTGCCTGCACGTGACAACCTCTGTTTGCAACAAAACACACTCCCCTACTAATGCTCTAGATCGGCTTATATTTCGTGGATATAATGACATTATTAGAAGCCTTCGCAAAATTTCCTGTCACATTTGTGACGTGAAGTATGCAACCTGTGCATACAGTGTCGTGTTCTGCCCAGCATTCCAGCAGACATGCTCTTGTACAGGCAGGGTGTGTGACATCACCAAACGAAACAGAACATGATTTATAAAATGGCAGCTCTCCTACCACTGCTCCAACACGCTGTTGCTTTGCCAGGCTCCTGCAGTGTCTGCCTGTTGTAAACAAGGTCACACCGTACTGTATGGGTGTTGGGATAGTAAACACGTGTTCTTTTGGATTTCTCTGTTATTATTATTCAGCAGTTTTATAATGCATAAGCATCAAACAAAATTAGCCCTCTGTAATAATAAAATAATAATATATAATGATTTCTGCAGTTTTATTTATTTAGTTTTGAGCTTGGTATATACATTTAGCATTGTCCTGTTGTACACAAATGAGACACTTGTCAAGTTTTTTGCCAGGTTCAGAATTTGGATCATGAAGAGTGCATTAGTTGTTGTTTTAAAAAATGTAATGTTGTGTATTTACAAAGCAGCTTCTCTTTGTGTTTTTTCATTAGTAGGGCTTTGAGTCCTTCATTTAGGGACACTACACCCTATCCTTGTTAATAATACTGTGCTGTGTCTCCATCCATCCCCAGTTCAAGAGGATGTTGAACCGGGAGCTTTCTCACCTTTCAGAGATGAGTCGCTCAGGGAACCAGGTGTCTGAATACATCTCAACTACCTTCCTGGGTGAGTCACACCAGTCACCTTTCACTTGACCTCCTGAACTGTCTTCTCACTTCTATAGAACTGAACAGAGGTATATGTAAATAATGTATGCAATTCTGGTCAAGGTAATGCAGTGTATGGGATGACATTTTTTAAATAGGCTTATGTATCACTTAAAGGTCCAGAATAGTCTTTCTAATACCCATTTAAAATAACAGTTTCTGTCACAAAAATGTAATCTGTTTGTTTTGATAAAAAAATGCAAAAAGGAAATAAAATAGAAAAGCATTTTTTCTCTCCAGTCAAACAACCAGGAGGTCTGAAAAGACAGATTGAGTGGGTGGCAGGTACTAGGCTGAGTGAGCAAGGAGCTCACCCTGAATGACGTTGTTTTAATGCTTATGTGAGCAGGCTGCAGTAGGATTATCTCAAGCAAAGTTAGTAAACACAAAGCAACTCAAGCAACTTCAAATATACACGCGATATCCAGTCATGTCATACATCACATTATGTTTTCACAAGTTACTAGTTATTTTGTTTGACCGCAATTGGGATTGTAAGCATGGTTTATCACAATAGGAAGCTAGTTCTTGGACAGTTTCCATTCCTCTTAGCACTTTCCATTATATGTCTATTGATTGTCAGGGTATATTCATACAGTAGGTTAATGATGACAGTCAACGATGTCAACACGTCTGAGTGAATTACAAGGAAACTGCTTCAGGATTTCGGGCAACCCTTCCCCTGCTTTTCCACCCCTTATGGGCTGAAGACATAGTTTGTCAGAAACTAAATAACACCTAATCTTGTTTCCAGATGCGGAAGGTCTGGCGGGACAACCTGTCAAACCTGGCCTCGATTTGCAACTGTTTAAGAAATTCCTGGTGTGTTTGGAATTTGGTCTGTCAGCTTATTCTGCCAGCCAATCAGTTCCTACAACACATTTCCCCAAGTGTATTGTTAACCCAGCGCCAATTTGCCAACCTTTAACAATCGGCGTGGTTGTGGTGGGGCAGCTGTACACTCACAGCTGAGTGGTCTGTAGATACTGTACTGACTTCACGATCTAGCTTCTCTTGAGTATTTTGTGGCTGGCTCAGGCTAGACAGGATGTTATTGACGTGTTAGATTACAAAAATCATTTCGAGCAAAACCTCAAAGTATTTTAACTGGCATAATTCAAAACATGACCTACGTTACTAAGGAAGATCCTTACCATAGAATGGTAGTCACTGCCACCAGGGCATAGTGGTTGTTGTGCCAGACTTTGGTGGGCTGTATGCAATATCCTGGGGATGAGTATAGCTAACACCTGACACAGATGTAAAACGATATGCATATTTGATTTCAATATGGGGAAATCTCTAATTATCTTTTGCTGTCAAATTCACCAGTTGAATAGCTTCGATTCTTTAACCTTGGCTAAATGACCTAGGCTTTCAGTGTTGAAAAGGTCATCAAACGTGTATCAAACAAAAATATCAAGAAAGATAACAGCACAACATAGTAGTTGCCAGTGACAACAACCTCATTGCCAGCCTCTGGTACCCTAACCCCATCACATTATCACCAAAGGTGACAGCAATTAGACATCAGAGGATTGATCTGTGATCTGGAAAGGTCTCCGATCTGGAAAGGTCTCCGATCTGGAAAGTTCTCCATGTAAATGTGGATACTTTTATTCTTTTTATACTAACTGTACGCCATTGAAAGAAAACAGTCTCAAACTGCACTAATAATAAGACCAGAGAGAAGTGATCTCAGTTTCTATATACTGTCACTCCAAAGTCTTTCACTAATGCTGTTTAATGGCACATTATATTCACATTTGGCTGTGTGAGTGCCTCAGAGTTCCAAACATTTACAGTTAGTTATTTTTTTACACACCATAATTATTATTTAAAGATGTTTTCACTATATTTATGAAACTATTAATGTGAATGATATATAATGATATAGGTTTTGAGTGAGGAACAGAAGCGTTCACTTTGCAGTGGTCTATATAAATAAAAACGAAGTGTCCACTCCCACATCAATGTACCACTTTAAAATCCAATGAAAATGAATGAAAAATTGGAAAAATGACAGTAATCGCAACTACATATGCATAATAAGATTGTCAATGGACAAAGCTAACCACTGCTACCCCTGCTGCCAGTACCACACATTTCTCCCACAGAGAAAACCTAATTTCTTCTTTAATCCTGTACCTGTTGTCCTGAATTATCTCAGGTACGATCACCTGCCTGTTAAACCCCTCATTAGGAAACAGCTGTAACCCTGAGAATTGGAAATGGTCTTCCTTCATTCTTCTTTTAAATGGGACAGACAAGCTATACCCAAACTACTGTTAATCTTGCCCAACCTGTCTATGGATTTGAATGCCTAGTCGACAAAGGGCGAACCTACCATCTTCAGACCCACAGTGTTTTTCTGCAGTTTGCTCAGCAAACTAGGGCTCTTAGAGGACTGCCTGTTTATTTGTGTTTTATCATCATGAAATCAAATGCCTTAGGCCAAGTTGGGGGTTAAGAGGCTAGTGGCAACAGAGCTTTTATGGCCAAGACTGGGCAAGGTGTGCATGTGATATCAATATCCCAAGCAACACAACGCTAGACTTAAAAAATCCATTACTAATGGAAGCTACATTGAATGCTGTTTGAATATGCCAAAAAACACTCAGGAGATTCTGTAGCCTTTGGCAAAAGGTTTACTGGTCTGACCTAACTAAACATTTTGGCATAAACAGAAAGCATTACGTTGGGCACAAATCCAACATGGCAGATGAACTAAAGAACATCATCCTTACTGTGAAGCATATCATATTGGCACATGCTATGATAATATTTCTAAACATTTGAACTGGAACACTTCAAGATAGAATGGTAAATTTACAGAGCAATGTATGGAAAAAACCTTGAAGAAATCCTGCTGCTTTCTGTAAGAAAGCTTGAACAGTGTGGAAAGTTCCCAGTCCAAGCACATACCCAAACCTATAGTGGAGTAGTTTAAGAAGAAAGAGGTTGTCCTTGAGCGGCCAAGTCTATGTCCTAACCTACATTCAATAAAAAATGTAAAGCATGACAAAGATTTCTATCCATTGATTCTCTTCAAAAGCTTAAACACTTTTGTCAAATAGATTGGTTAAAGATTGCCAAAATTAGTAATAACAATAGTGTGTATTTTAATCTGTTATAGCATAACATTATTGTATTTTACAAACAAATCACCTACATTTCACAACCAAAGCCTCTTACTAATGGGGTTTCTGTTGTTAAGAAATGGAAAAAGTAATTACAGTAAATACATACATTTATTTATCAGCTTTGATACAAGTAGTCAATATTGATACTCAGTTGGTCCCTGTGATATGGATGTGTACAGTGCGGATAAAGCATAACATAGGCCTATAAAAAGCATAGTCTGAAAAAAGCATCACATCCTCTGTCATTTGACCATCATGCTTCCTCCAGATAAGCAAAATGAGGTGGAGATCCCATCTCCGACCCTGCGTGAGCGAGAACGGGACAAGCCCATGTGTCATATCAGTGGAGTAAAGAAGCTGACACACAGCTCCAGCCTGTCCATCAACACCACCATGCCACGCTTCGGAGTGAAGACTGAACAGGAGGATGCGCTGGCCAGGGTGTGTGGAGGGGTACCTTAAACATACACCAAGACTCACTCACTTGACAAAGAAATATATAAAAAATGACACATGCTTCAATGGAAAGTGTTCAGTGATAGGATTCAATCTGTGTCAAATTCTGTATGTGTCAATGGACGAGGCGACTGTAGGATATTCTGATTCCCATGTTGTCTGTTGACCAGGAGCTGGATGACTTGAATAAGTGGGGCCTTAATATCTTTCGTCTGGCTGAGTTCTCTAATAATAGGCCTCTCAGCTGCATCATGTTTGCCATCTTTCAGGTGGGTAAATACTGTTGTTTAAGTGAAAAAAAACTGTTGCATAACTATTCAACACCAATAACTTGTGCATATTTTCTTGTACTATCAAAAATGTATGTAAGTGCTTTTTTCACTGATTTACAGAACGTATTACATAATATCAGTTTTGGAATTAGATACAAACAAAAAAAACGAAAAGAATCGATTGCAAACATCATGACCTCTGCTTTGAAAATGCCAACTGCCATCAGAAGACGCGTATTAAGTTGAAAAAAGTCCAACTGTGAAGTAATTACACATAAATGCAAAATGATATATTCATGGCAAAGTCAACACTCTCCCTGTGAATGCCATCCGCACCATAATGCACTGTGGTGGGAGCATCATGTTGTGGGGATGATTTTCATTGACAGGGACCAGGAAAACTCGGATGGTGCAAGATGGATGGAGCAAACTATAGGAACATTCCAGCATAAAACCTGCATCAATCTGCAAGTGACCTTTAAGTGGGGCAGAGATTCAACCGTTCAGCAAGACATTGAGCCGAAACACACAGACAAGCCTAAATTAAACTGGTTTAAAAAATTACACTGCCAGAGGAATACTTATGCAACTCACTGCATTTGTTGTTGTTTTATGTAAAGGACTGATATTCTAGATTTTTCTCATAGGGTATAGTACTAAGTGTTTGCCATGGTTTGCCTTTGCTCACCTCTCTATAGGAGAGGGATCTGTTGAAGACATTTAGGATCCCAGTCGACACGTTTGTGACCTACGTGATGACTTTGGAGGACCACTACCATGCCAATGTGGCCTATCACAACAGCCTCCACGCCGCTGATGTCACACAGTCAACTCATGTCCTGCTGTCTACACCGGCCCTGGACGTAAGAACCACATTTGACCACAGAGGGCTAAATATCTAACATCCCTTCAAACAAAGCACACAGCTTCATGCTAACTCAATTTCACATAATAGTCCTGTAGGGCAGTTACACTGTCTCTTTGTCTTTCTCTCTCTCTTTCTCTCTCTCTCTCTCTCTCTCTCTCTCCCTGTCAGGCTGTGTTCACTGACCTGGAGATCCTGGCTGCATTATTTGCTGCTGCCATCCATGATGTGGATCACCCTGGCGTATCCAACCAGTTCCTCATCAACACCAGTGAGTCCCTACAGGGGAAACAGAAGCGTACTTTGCACCCTGAGCTTCAGAACTATCTATAATAGTTCCAATAATCTTCAGCTGTGGTAAAATCACTATTGAATTCATTAAGCAGTGTGGAACATCATGAGCAAATGGTTCCTGCACTGTAAGGTGAAAACCTCGTCCTGTAAAATGACCTCATATTCCTTGGCCACTGCTCAAGGGAGCACTTAAATCACACATCAGGTCTCGATGAACGATATATATTTGAGATCAAAATCTTTACTGTATATTGTGTAACTGTTGGAGAACAAAATGACATAACAACGGTCAGTGGAAACCAAAATCAACAACCGAGGGCTGGATTCAAACTCAAACCGAAAAGTAAACTATTTAATTCACGGACAGTTTGTGGCGCTATTTGACGGCATCAGATGCACTGATACATGACGTCCCAGAGATTCTCAATTGGATTCAGGTCTGGCGAACATGAGGGCCAGTCAATGGCATCAACGCCTTTGTCATCCTGGAACTGCCTACACACTTTGGCCAGGCATTGTTCTGTACCAGGAGGAACCCCGGGCCCACTGCACCAGCATAAGGTCTGACAATGTGTCTTAGGATTTCATCCTGGTGCCTAATAGCAGTCAGGGTCCCGTTGGCTAGCACGTCTTTGCGACCCTCCAAGGATATGGTCTCCCCAGACCATCACTGACCCACCGCCAGACCGGTAATGCTGGATGATGTTGTGGCATTCATCATGGCATCTCCAGACTCTTTCACATCTGTCACATGTGGTCAGTGTAAACCTGCTCTCATCTGTGAAGAGAACAGAGCAACCAATGACAGACCTGCCAATTCTGGTGTTCACTGGCGAGTGCCAGTTGAGCTGCACAGTGCTGGGCTTATTGGGTTCTGGCAGTGCTCCTCCTGTTCCTCCTTACACAAAGGAGCAGATACATGTCCTGCTGCCGAATTGACGCCCTTCTAAGGCGCTGTCCAGCTCTCCTCGTGTGATGACCCGTCTCCTGTTATCTCATCCATGCCCTTGAAACTGTACTAGGAGATGCAGCCAACCTTCTTGTGACGGCATGTGTGGATGTGCCATCCTGGAGGACTGGACTACCTGTGCAAACTGAATGGGCTACAGGTACCACCTAATGCCACCAGTAGTGACAAGGACACTAGCAAATTATAAAACTAGTCTGTCAGGAAGTATAAGTACAGGACAATTGTCTCTGGCCACCAATTGGAAAACCATTCCCTTTTTGGTGATTGTTTTGCTGTTGCCTCTCCAGTGCACCTGTTATCACTTTCATTTGCAGTAAAACAGGTGACACTGATTCACAATTGCTTATGCTTTCTGACTGGACAGCTTGACATCCCTGAAGTTTAAATGACTTGGTATTATACTGTGATGATTACGTGTTCCCTTAATATTTTTGAGTAGTGTAAATAACAGTGCAAGGCAATAATCAGACCTAATGCCACCCACGAGATGACTGTCCATACCATAATGGATCCCTCACCATGTTTAACAGTTGGCTGCAGACATTGTGGACACAAGGCATTTTAGTTTTTTTTTCTAACATAAACCATTCCAGATGTTGGAAATAAGGTGAAAAATGACACATCAGATCATATCTCTTTTTTCTACTGCTCAGGGCTCCAGGTTTTGTGCTCTTTACACCAGGTTATGCATGGTCAGTGTTGACTTGCAACCAGTTTTCCTCTTTTCCGATGCAATTTGTCCATGGTCAGCATATGCTGTCTTGATTTTTTAGACTGTTCCCATTGGCTCATTGAATAGTTTTGACGTTTTTGTGACCAATGCACCTGCAATTTGGTCACTGATTATTTGGCCTCCTTGGAAGTTTTCTGTTCCTCATGTTACCTTTAAAACTCAAATGTCAAATTGTCAGAACAATTTGTTTTAATACTTGTCAGATACACTGAACAAAATTATAAATGCAACACTTTTGTTTTTGCCCCCATTTATCATGAGCTGAACTCAAAGATCTAAGACTTTCTCT
Source organism: Esox niger (assembly GCA_016801105.1). Taxonomy (NCBI): domain Eukaryota; kingdom Metazoa; phylum Chordata; class Actinopteri; order Esociformes; family Esocidae; genus Esox; species Esox niger. Next base: position 44,098 of record JACXGJ010004048.1, read on the forward strand.
ATGTACACAAATGGACTATTTCTCTCATGTATTGTTCACAAATCTGTCTAAATCTGTGATGGATTATCTGTGATACTTCTCCTTTGCCGAAATAATCCATCCTGCTCACAGGTGTGGCATATCAAGATGCTGATCAGACAGCATGAGCGCAGGTGTGCCTTAGTCTGGCCACAATAAAAGTGAAAATGTGAAAAATGTGCTGTTTCACTGTATTGGGGGGGTCCGAAGCATCCGAAAACCAGTCAGTATCTGGTGTGGCCACCATTTTCATTACGCAGTGCAACACATCTCCTTTGCATAGAGTTGATCAGGTTGTTGATCGTGGCCTGTGGAATGTAGGCCCACTCCTCTTCAATGGCTGGGCGAAGTTGCTGGATATTGGCAGGACCTGGACGCTGTCGTATACGCCGATCAAGAGCATCCCAAAGATGCTCAATGGGTGAAATGTCGGTTGAGTATGCTGGCCATGCAAGAACTGGGATGTTTTACGTTTTCCATTAATTGTGTGCAGATCCTTGAAACATGGGGCTGTGCATTACCATGCTGCAACTTGATGTGATGGTCATGGGTGAATGGTAAAAGAATGGGCGGTATCTCTGTGTATTCAAAATGCCATCAATAAAATGCACCTGTGTTCGTTGTCCATAACACATGCCTGCCAATACCATAACCCCACTGCCACCATGGGCCACTCGATCCACAACGTTGACATCAGCAAACCGCTCACCCACACGACACCTTACACGCTGTCTGCCATCTGCCCTGTACAGTGAAAATCTGGATTCATCCATGAAGACAACACCTCTCCAAAGTGCCAGACGCCATCAAATGTGAGCTTTTGCCCACTCAAGTCGGTTACGTTGACAAACTGCATGAAGATGCTGGATGTGGAGGTCTTGGGCTGGTGTGGTTACACGTGGTCTGTGGTTGTGAGGCCGGTTGGATGTACTGCCTAATTCTCTAAAACGCCTTTGTAGACTGCTTATGGTAGAGAAATAAACATTCAATTAACGGGCAAAAGCTCTGGTGGAGATTCCTACAGTCAGCATGCCAATTGCACGCTCCCTCAAAATTGCAACATCTGTGGCATTGTGCTGTGTGATGGAACTGCACATTTTCGAGTGGCATTTTATTGTGGCCAGCCTAAGGCACACCTGTACAATACTCATGCTGTCTGATCTGATCAGCATCTTGATATGCCACACCTGTGAGGTGGTTGAATTATCACAGCGGAGGAGAAGTGCTCACTAACACAGATTTAGACAGATTAGTGAACAGTATTTGAGAGAAATAGGCCTTTTGGGTACATAGAGAAAGTTTTAGATCTTTGAGTTCAGCTCATGATGAATGGGTGCAAAAACAAAAGTGTTGCGTTTATAATTTTGTTCAGTGTATGAAGCGCTAATTAGCAATCAGCGTAATGTGACCTCTCCAGCTAAATTTGTAATTGTGATTTTGTTCTTTTGTCCACCTCCTGTACAGTTCATAACAGAGAATACAGCTCAATAAAAGTCAAATTCAGCTTTGCAATTACTGTATTAGATCTACTATTTTGTGCAGTACAGCTATTCATGTGCAGAGATAATTTTAAAGGCAGCACATATGATTAACTTGGAATAGTAGTGTGAAAAGCTCTAGTGAAGTTTTTTCACAGGTGTTCTGAGCCGTGTTCTGTGTTCCCCATGTCCTCGCCAGACTCGGAGCTGGCTCTGATGTACAACGATGAGTCAGTCCTGGAGAACCATCACCTGGCCGTGGGCTTTAAGCTGCTGCACGAGGAAAACTGCGACATCTTCCAGAACCTTAGCAAGAGGCAGAGACAGAGCCTGCGGAAACTTGTCATCGACATGGTCAGACCCCTGTCCCTCATCCTAACACTCACTAAGAGGCAGGGCTAAACCACGTTCTTCTGACATTTCTAATGTTTGCTTAACGTTTGACATCTTTCCTTTGCCCTGTCAAGGTTTTGGCGACGGATATGTCCAAGCACATGGGTTTGCTGGCCGATCTGAAGACTATGGTGGAGACCAAGAAGGTGACCAGCTCGGGAGTGCTCCTGCTTGACCATTACACCGACCGTATTCAGGTGAGCTTCCACGTCATTCTCCGTGTCAAGAACATACCCCACACTGTAACTGGAGATAGAAGAAACCTCCCAACAGAACCCTGACCGTATGTGTGTATGAGCAGGTGCTGAGGAACATGGTGCACTGCGCAGACCTGAGCAACCCCACCAAGCCGCTGGCCGTGTACCGAGAGTGGACCGAACGAATCATGGAGGAGTTCTTCAGACAGGGGGACAAGGAGAGGGAGAGAGGCATGGAGATCAGCCCCATGTGTGACAAACACACTGCTTCCGTTGAGAAGAGTCAGGTGTGGACAGACGCCCACACATTTTAATAACACATTAGCGCAAACAAATACATTGGCCTATTACTTCAAAGTTTTCTTGTTAACATTCATGTTAACTTCATGAATGTTTCTTACACAAATCCTTTAGCATTGTGTTCAACTTGTTATTAGTGCGATGTTAGATCATTGTGACCATTGTGATTGTCCTCTTGGTGGTGTGTGCTTTAGGTGGGCTTCATTGACTACATTGTGCACCCTCTGTGGGAGACATGGGGGGACTTGGTGCACCCTGATGCCCAGGACATCCTGGACACTCTGGAGGACAACCGGGACTGGTACCAGAGCACCATTCCTCAGAGCCCCATTTCTCCACCCCCTCTGCCCCTTGGCCCAGACAAAGGGCTCAACTCACGCATTGACAAGTTCCAGTTCAAGCTCACCTTGGATGATAACACAGAGGGAGGAAACGAGGATGACGAGGAAGAAGATGAGGAGGAGGAGAAAACAACACCCAATCACATTGTGCAGGACAACAGTCAAGGGGAGGAAGACAAGGAGGAAAAAGAGGTGGGGATGATGCAGGAAATGGGAGGACACATCATAGAGGAGGAAGGGGATTTAGTGATGGAGGAGGAGATGGAGGACCCGAAAGGGATGGTTCTTTTGCAAGCTCAGTCAGGGGTAGAGAGTCGCTCTGACACAAGCCCTGTGGAGGAAGAGGATGAGGAGGAAGACTCATCCTCGCCAGCGGATGACACATGAGCTCCACTCTTCTCTCTCAGGCCACACCCGACATGCACAGACCCTGCCCATCCCTTGTCCATCCTTATTCTCCAATGCCCTAACCCAAAACAAATAAGACTACATCAACAATAGACATTTAAATCTATTTTTCAAAAAGGGAACAAAATAATATTGCTTAATGAAAAGCTATTTACACAGCAACTGTAGATTTGAAGAGGGGGCTGGAAGTGTTTGGACTGATGCTACTAGGAACTGCTGCCAGGACAGAGGAACATAGAGAACGCTTAATATGTAATGGGCCATGGAA
>JACXGJ010004049.1:0-48290 GCA_016801105.1 Esox niger
CTGAAGTGCAGTCAAAATACCAAGGGGGGGGGGGGGGTCTGTAAGTGGTTACATCCTTCCGAGCCTCCTTGCGCTTGTTTGTGTGAAAGTCACATTGAAGGTATCGGCGGATGAAGTAAATAACGGATGAATTCAGCACTTTCTGCTGCTGGTTCACCCTTGCGGTCCTCAGTGAGTGAACCGCTCCTATCAGATCAGTCAAGCTGCAGACTTTCTGGACCTCCATGACCTGTCAAATGACAGGAGGCTGAATGGCACCGGCATAGTGACGGATCAAGCAATACCTTTCCAGAAATAAAGACACCTCCTACAAACACCTTGTACTGTACCGGCATTCTCTGAATCACCTGAGACAAATGGCCAGACATTGTCATGACGTCTCAACGAAGACACTGTGCTTCTTGTCATGAACTTCGTCATTACAGCCTCTCTCTCTCCACATCACACTGACATTTTCATTTCCCCCCTGAGTTACTGGGCTGTCTGCATTGCACCTGTTCTCTCCCCCCATGCTCCCCAAATGGTAGCCTAGTTCCCTAAATCACTGCACTATTTTAAAGGAACAGAGTCCAGGTTAAAAGCACGGCACCAAATTGGAAAAAACTTGCATTAAAGACGTATCCCATAAACTGAATGTTGCAGATAAATCACTTCATCGCTGGTAAAAGCAGTAATGTGATGAGATGGGAACAAAGTGACAACATTCCATCCAGACGTGTTGGCTGTAATCTGGGCCGGGTAACCGGCTTGGCAGTTCACCCTGGCAAACAGCAGCATGTTCAGCAGGACGTACCTCCAAAAGCCCAGCCTGGGGGCCTGAATTCTCAGGAAATGCAGTGCATGCACCCCGATTCACTACGCTCTGCAGCTGCACTTCTGCAAGTCAAGCTCAGCTAGTTTCTCTAAAATCACTGGCCATCCAATCAAGATATTTGAGGCCTGCGACCCTGCAGGCATCCTGATGGGATCAAATCTAATTCCTCTCCAATCCCTCAGCGCTAGGACACTGCGGATTGGGTTTCCCAGGCCTGCTTGTCCCTTTGTTGCCCTGTAGCTCTCTGTAGCCCTGGTGACCAAGTACAGCTGGGACCATGAACTGAAAATGATCCACTTAAAAACAACAACAACCATACTGACCAATATCAACAACAACCATACTGACCAGATATCAATAACAACCGTACTGACCACTTATCAACAACAACCATACTGACCAATGTCAAAAACAACCATACTGACTGATATCAACAACATCCGTACTGACCACTTATCAACAACAACCATACTGACCAATGTCAACAACAATCATATTGACCCCTTATCAATAACCACCATACTGACCAAATATCAACAACAATCATACTGACCACTTATCAATAACCACCATACTGACCAGATATCAACAACAGCCATACTGACAACTTATCAAAAACAACCATACTGACCACTTATCAACAACAACCATACTGACCAGATATCAAAAACAACCATTCTTACCAGATATTAACAACGACCATAATGACCAATTGTTGTAGAATTCCTTAATTCTATAAATGTATACAAGTATCAACACCAACCATACTGACAGCCATAGTTTTTCTGGCCACAGTGCTTCTATTTCTTCTTATTAAGGGGAATCAAGCTGGGTGCCTGTATAAGCACTTTGTGACAACTGCTAATCAATTTGATTGATTGATGCCATTGGTAACACTGACAATACTACCACTTAACACTGATAATACTGACCATTTACAATCTCGTTTCCAAAAAGGTTGGGATGCTGTGTAAAACATAAAGTAAAAACACGTTTAAAAAAAGCTGAGACAGGGGCTACAAAAGACTGGAAAAGTTGTGTAATACTAAAACGAAACCTGGTGGAACATCTCACAAATAATTAGGTTAATTGGCAACAGGTAAAGAACATGAGGGGGTATAAAAAAGAGCAATCCCAAAAGGATGAGCCTTTCAGAAGTAAAGATGGGGAGGGGTTCACCACTCTGTAAAAGACTGTGCAGGCAAATAGTGCAACAATATTAGAATAACTTTTCTCAACATACAATTGCAAAGAGATTGGGGATCTCATCATCTACGGCACATTCTATCATTAAAAGATTCAGAGAATCTGGAGAAATCTCTGTTACCAAGCGACAAGAGCAAAAACCAATATATGATGGCTGGCCTCTTCGGGCCCTCACGGCGGCACTGCATTATAAACAGACACAATCCTGCAGTGGACATCACTGCATGGGCTCAGGAACACTTCCAGAAACCACTGTCTGTGAACACAGGACATCACTGCATCCACAAATGCAAAACTCTACCATGCAAAGAAAATTCCTATATACACTGCTCAAAAAACCTAAGAGAAGATGCATCAGTTCTCGATAAACACCATGTATTAAAGATAAAAATCTTTACTGTACACTCTGTAATTCATTAAGAACAAAGTTCTCAACCAATTGAGAACTTGATTCAAACAAAAATCAAAGTAAACCATTGAAATAACAGGCTATTTAATCTAGGGTAAATTTCATTTAAACTAATGTGAACTCATAATGTGACTCAGTAGTGTGTATGATTCCCACATGCCTGTATGCACTCCCCAAAATGTTTCGGCATGCTTCTGATGAGACGCTGGATGGGGTCCTGGGGGATCTCCTGGATCAGGGCATCAGAGAGCTCCTGGACAGTCTGTGGCGTTACTTGGCAGCATCGGATGCACTGATACATAACGTCCCAGAGGATCTCAGTTGGATTCAGGTCTGGGGAATGTGAGGGCCAGTCAATGGCATCAATGCTTTGGACATCTGGGAACTGTAATGCAATCTGGCCACATGAGGCCAAGCATTGTCCTGCACTAGGAGGAACGCAGGGCCCACTGCACCAGCGTAAGGTCTGACGAGGTGTCTGAGGATTTCATCCTGATACCTAACAGCTGACTGGGTACCGTTAGCTAGCACGTGGAGGTCCAAGCAAGTATATGCCGCCCCAGATCATCTCTGACCCGCCGCCAAACCGGTCATGCTGAATAATGTTGCAGGCAGGATAACGTTCACCATAGTGTCTCCAGACTCTTTCATGTTTGTCATGTCCTCAGTGTGAACCCGCTCTCATCTGTGAAGAGAACAGGGACCAATGGCGGACCTGCCAATTCTGGTGTTCTCTAATGAATGCCAATCGAGTTGCATGATGTTGGGCTGTGAGCTCAGGGCCCACTACAGGATGCTGGGCCCTCATGCCACCCTCGTGGAGTCAGTTTCTGACCGTTTGGTCAGGAACATGCACACCAGTATCCTGCTGGAGGTCATTTTGTAGGGCTCTGACAGTGCTCCTCCTGTTGCTCCTCACACAAAGGATACTGCTCCTGTTGCTGGGTTGACACTTCTACGGCCCTGTCTAGCTAAACGGATTAACTTGAGAACAATTAATTAGGAAGGATAAGGAGAGAGCAATTATCTATGGCCACCACCTGCAAAACCATTCCCTTTTTGGGGGTTGTCTTGCTGTTGCCTCTCCAGTGCAGCTGTTGTCACTTTCCTTTGCACCAAAACAGGTGAAATTAATTCACAATCACTTATGCTTCTTAACTAGACAGATTGACCCTGAAGTTTAATTGACTTGGTGTTATACTGTGATAATAACTTAACTTAAAAATGTTTAATAATTTCATCATTTATAATGGACTGAGGTGAAGTGGAAAATTTGTCCTGTGGTCTGATGAATCAAAATGTTAATTTTTTGGGGGGAATAATGGACACCGCATTCTATGGGCTATAGATGAGTGGGATCAACTGGATTGTTATCAGCGCACAGTTCAAAAGCCAGGGGGTATATTACTGTACATAGCATGGGTGACTTGCATGTTTGTGAAGGCACCAATCTGCTGAACAATACATACAGGTTTTGGAGCAACACAAGCAGTCAATCCAGACAAGGATATTTTTCTGGGAACGCCTTGCTTATTTCAGCAAGACAATGCCAAACCACATTCTGCACATATTACAACAGCATGGCTCCATAGTAAATGAGTCCTAGGGCTAAACTGGCCTGCTGCCTGCAGTCCAGACCTGTCACCCATTGAAAACATTTGGTGTATTTTGAAACAAAAAATACAAAATATATTTGAATTTCATAACTTCTACCTACATTTATATTTAAAAAATGGCATCATCATCTCTACGCAGAAGGGAGACAAACATGTGTTGTGGGAAATCCGAGGCTATCTCCTGTCATTGTATATTTAACAGAGAATCTTAAGCCACTGTGTAAAAGAAAAACCCTTTGTGAAAATTTGCCAAAGACTGGCTTTGTTCCAGCCCCATATCAAGGTCTGTTTGAGCAGCTCCTTTTAAAAATATGGTTCACCTGTATGCATCAAAACATTTCATGCAGCTAAAGCAAGGCCACACATTTACTTCAGAAAGCTGGTTGTGTCATGTCTCTTTTTGCTAGCTTTCGCAGTTTACTTTGCAGATGGCAGGTTTATGTCCCCTATAATGCATATCCAAATGATTTGAAAGAATTGCAACGAAACAGTGACCACCCGACAAGGCCTATATCTAATAAGTGTATTATTGAGTTGGCTAAAATCCCAGCGGAAGGGCAGTTTGCATCACTGGTGGTAAAACACGTAGAATTATCATAGAGCAGCAAAAAAAATTAATTTGCTTATGAGAGCATTTCACTCTTTCCTATTGGATTATGATTTTAATTTTTTTGCTTGGATAAATGTCCCGCTCAACATAACATTAATACCATAAATCTACTGCACTATGCTGAGATGTCAGCTTCCAAATTGCTCTTTGTGCTATAGCCATGTCAATACAAAGCCATGTCAAGCACTAGCCAACAATTGCTGCAACATTATTTTCAAAAGATGACAACTAAATATAACTGTAGCATAATTTCAAGCAGTAAAGTAAAGATATGTGTCTGGCCAACAGCACAGCACCCTATGTTCCATCTCTAGTTAGCATCTGAAGCTACACAGTCCCTGGATGGGAGACCAGCCACTGCGGAGATGGTGTTATGACTGAATTGCTATAATGTAAAGTATAAAAGCTTTTCTTCAGAAGTGATAGTGACATAAATGTAACTGAGGTCAAATGGTACAGATGTGATGGCCATCTTTCTGCTGCCACAGTGATCGGTCATCCATGGCTGACTAGTGTGTAAAAGAAACGACTGTTCTTTCCAGAAAACGTCAGTTTTTCGTCGCAAATTATCATTTTCATTTGACTTACTGTGATTGAACGGGGTCCGGGTGAATGCAAATGGCAAGGTAATTGTTTGATTTGTCAAAATAACTGCTTTAAAGTACCATGCAAACTCTTGTAGAGGAACAAAAACCCGCTGAAACCTACTGACAGTTCCTCCCACACAGAATGTCAGACTTGACCATGACCCAAAGTAATGTTAATGCTTTCAGAAAGCACAGGGGGGATTTGGGAGCAGGTGAAATCAATTACTTTCTCTGGTGTTTACTTCAGACATTGTTTTATAAACATCTAGTAAGACATTAAGAGGTAAGACATTCAAAGTTATGTTCTGAACATACAGGGAATTACCCATAAGAAAAACAAACCAGCATCACCTGTACAGTACCTGGGTGGCTGAGGAGGCTTTTTGCTGGAGAGTGAAAATGTAATCTTGGAAAAGCATGAACTTTTTTTCAATCTCTGACAGGGCTAAACGGGGCTGAAATAATAGCGCTCTGAGAGAAATCTGGAGACGTCAGCTCTTCGTTCACCCAAAGACAGCAAAGACTATTCTGAACATCTGATCTCCCAGTGATTACTGTGACATTAGCCGTCCCTGTTCTTCAAACACAAACATGGACTGGTGAAAAAACGGTCCAGAAACTAACCTTGACTGTACTTTTGCAAATGTCAGTAATTTCACATTAAAAACAAATAGCTCAATGGCATTTTCCAAGGCTATATGCCCATCAGAACCGTCTCATGTTTTCTAGTTATCCAGCCACCCTAGGGTAATCTACTGGCCAGCCCACTTCAAACCGCCAATTATGTACTCATCCATTTCATTTCTACACATTCTTCAAGCAGTTGTTTACAGTTACCATAGCGGAAAAATATTGCTCCTGACCTACATTGACCCCCTGCAACATATATGACACTTGAAAGATGTATGAAAGCCACTGGAGATTCGAAAATATGCAATAGAGAGGTAAAGAAGTTATGTCTGTGCCCGTCCACCAAGAGCCTCGGTCTCCCCCAGAGCCTGCCCATATTACACAGTGGTAAAACAGGTAACCCCCCCCCCAAGTGAAAAATGACAGAGGGCTCTTTTGTATTGCTAACCGTCTGTGCGCAGGCCACACCAGTTTACAATCGCGCTGAGGGATTGTGCCTTCATCAGCAGAATCCAAGATGAGGCCTGAATCCCCATTTTGCAAAAGTGTCACGGTTCTCGTCCGAATGTTTACAGCAGAGTGACGGGCTCAGTCTGCATTGGCCCACTCTACTGTGCCACTGATCAAATACGCCGATGGTAAGCTGCGAGCTGATTAATAAGCCAGAGAGAAGCATTATTTCGACATATCCTCAGTGTCAAACGAATATCAGCATTCACTGCTAAAACATGCAATGAAATGACACCGGCAGGTAGGCCATCCGATAACCCAACAAAGTACACGGCCCATCACTCATATGGAAAAGAATACAAACTCATGGAGCCTATCAGCTGTTGTGTTGAAAAAAAATCATTTTAAAAGTAAAATGTAATATCTTAAATTTTGTAAATATCATAACTTCGATCAATTACGCAAACGTTCAGTGAAGCAAGGACGCATAAAAACAAAATATCTGCCATACAGCTTTTGTCAATTTATCATTCTGGGTAATATTCGTGTTCAGACATCAGCCCCAACCCAAAAATTACATCCCTTGTCTAAGTAAATTAAATTAATGGTTTGCTGGCTTCATTAAATGGATGAGCATCCCAGGTACAAAACGGCTTCTTTCGCCTGTGCTTTAAACAAAGGCCCAAGAGGGCAACTGATATGACGGAGGGACAGGTTTTCAAATCAATTATGTAACTGCTTGGGCAACACGTCAAGGAGTGAGTCCAAGAGGAGCCAAACTGTCCGTCTTACCTTGTCTGGGGCTCCATACTGGAGGTTACCGACGTCAAGGGGAGTGATGAGAGGCACATTTTGGAAGCCGTCCTCCACACTGACCGGTTTAGCGTCTTTGTCTTGTAGATTACTCCCCAGTTTAACCATGTTTACCAGTGGGAAACAGTGCAGTTCTCAAGCAGATGCTGTAAAACGACACACTGTTAGTTTGTTGTGTGGCATTTAAAAAAAATCTAAAATATCCACCCACCACGCAAATAAATACGTCAACGTTTCTGAAATAAATAGTATTTAAACTATACTTATAAATAACATATATTTGATGTAAACTTATAAAATGATATATGCATGCTAATAAAACGCTATATTAAATTAAATATTTGGGGTCTAAGGTAACTTGAAATATAATTTCCCAATCAAATTTACAAAATGGCATATATGCAACTACATGATAGAAAAAACAAATTTTCCAGCGCGAATGAGATGACCAGATAAATCGTGTGTGCTACGTTCATATTGCTTTACCCACACTAACCTAGCCGTGTAATTCGCCCTTCCAGACGCACAAAATGAAATCACATCAAACAATAACAGCTACTTACGATGAACACACTTTAAAAAGTATTTTGTTCCTTTCTTCGTTTTCTTTTTTCTTATATATTATCAAAGATGGGAGGCAAAGAGCGCAGATACAGGCAGAAGAGAGAAGACGCAATCCAAGCACAGCGGTGCTGATGCGGGGAAGTAGACAGTCGGAGCGCTGCAGAGACTGGCAGGTTCCTTTAGCAACCGAGCGAGTTGAACCAAGCCCCCAAATCCAAACACTACCTCCTCACCTTATTCTTGCAACTGGCGCCGCTAGGGGGATAGAAAAAATGCCCACATTTGTTTTGCCCGATTTGAATAATACCATAATACCATTTAGATTAAGCCTATTTTCTTAGTATTTGTCGCCATCTAGAGACACCAAAGTATGGTGCTATACGAGCCTGTATGTATTCCTCCGCTCTACTGAATATTAGCATAAATCTGCATACATTTCTTTTCGTTTAGGTCGAAGCAGATACCATTTATAAGTGAAAAAAACTAAACAATTAAAAAACACAAAGTTCTCCCTCATTAACCACCCAACTCGTTTATGACTTTAAAACTGATAATTGCATATTTTGCCCTAGATTATGAATGCAACAAATAAAACTGAAATAATGTAATAAATTGTCCAAAAAAATATAAACCTTTTTCCTAATAGGTCTACAGTTTTCTACAATCGCTAATACACTTAAACTGTTTCTATGAAAAACAAACAAAACCATGAAGCAAAGTGCCAGATGGAAGACCATGTATTTCCCCAACCCAAATGAACTATTCACCTGTTTTCAGTCGAGTTTTATTTTCATTCAAACCTTTTTCAAAACCCTCTCACAACTCTTTGTCAAGCACAGTTGTCACCATATTGTCACGTGGAAAACATTCAATAGACCAAACTCAAACCACTTGAATTCTAACACTCCCAAATTATAGATGTCACAGTGTAAACATCAACAAGCATAATTAGTCATTAAGCAGTCAGGATGTTGGCATGAATAAAAAGGGTAGACTAGTGTTTTGGAACAACAAATGACTACACCAGAGGGAGGAGCATGTGGACCAGAGTGAGGAGGAAGAAAGAGATTTGTAACACTGTACTTGACCATGTTCTCGGATACCGGGGCTTAGATTACAGCCAATGAGCACTTTCACCGTTGCATCAGTTGTCTGGACTTTCAGAAAGGTAAATTGGTAACTTACAGTGAACCTGCATGAATACTGTGCTAACCACCTTGTTTTCTGCATTCTGAATCAGTATGCATTAGCACACCCTGGAAAGTACAATAATGTTTACTTGAGAAATTAACTTGAGACTGTGCTGTAGCATGCATGAATTTGAACCTTACATTTGCAGAAACGAAAAGAATAGACAATTGCATTTTTAAGGTGTACAGAGTGTCTTGAAAATTTAGACTGAAAAGCAGGTGAAAATCATTGGCCCAGGTCAGATGTACAATGCAGAACTGAAATAAACATGAATTTGTTATAACTATAGCACAATTCCTGTTAGTTGCACTTTCCCCTTTGTCCTTTTGGACAAAATTTGAAGTGTTGGGGAATTACAGGGCAAGACCCACACAAAATGAACAACGAGGGTTTACGTTTTGTAAAGTGAAAAATCTTTAGTTCATTTTACATTCATGATGTGTTTCAGCTACTCTCACTTGTGTGCAAAACGTATGTCGTTGTGTTTGATGCTTTTGTGTGACTTTTGTGAACCAAGTTTGCCAGATAATATGTTTGAGTATAATGTTGAATTTTGTGTGAGAAGCCTGGTTTTTGGTCAATATGGTGTGTGCTTCAAGAAACATTCTTTACATTTTTTTGAAAATGTAGTACAAATTCAGGACATTTGAGTTAGCAATTGTGAAAAACGTCTACCCAAATCATGTTGTCGACACAGTTCCACCACAAGAGGGCGTAACGAGAAAGGAAACTACAAATTCATCTTTTCCATCGAAGCACATTACTGAGCAGGGTTTCTATATTGAGGTGAGAGAGCCCGTTTGGTCAGGTTGCGGTCTGAGTTATGGCATTAAGGCTCCCGATCCATCTTAAAGACATTACTAGGATCTTTACTATTATAGTTGATCAAGTCTGTACTTACCTGTGGTACCTTTTGTTGCCACTGTCAATCAAAGGGCTATTGCCTTTGAATATCTTTCAATTCAAAGTTTTCAGTCAAAATGAATGTTGCATGTGTGACTGATCTTTGCGTTCTGTATTTTCTACACGGACTCGTGGTCCATAATCCAGACACTTGAGCCAACAAAGTAGTTTTTTCTTAAACATTTTGGCACAGATACTGTAGGTTTGTGTCTGAAGTCCTATCTTAATCAAGGGACCTTGACATTTTGGAGAGTGCAATATATGCTGCAATAGTTTTGACCAGGTAACAGAGTGCACTCATTGTGTTCATTACCCTAAGACCTCCAATTCCCATCCAAAAGTACTGGTTCCTACCGATGTTCCGACAGACGGCGTGCCCAGGGTATTGGACCAGGAATTGGTGCATTTCCCCTCTGACCCAGGTGCTGGCTGACACAGAGAGACAAGCGGGCATTCGCTCGCAAAAAGGACTGGCTCAGCAGAACCTTCGTCTCGCCTGTCAGAGACCGGTGCGATGTGATGTGGGTCACTGGTCTGGGCCTCGTGTCACAACCATTCTATGGTCGCCGCCTCCAACAGAACACCCGATAAAACGCCACCTGAGAACAGGGGCATCACCCGCATAGGCCACGGTCCTGCTAGCGCTTTGGTGTATTTTACTGCAAAGCTCAATGATTCCCAGTTGGACAACACAAGCCTACGAGACCTGGCAGTGTCTCTCTGCTTGACCTATTTTGACGACGGTGTGGTAATTGGATAGGAGAGGGCTTTGCCTGCATTGAAGTGTTACATCCTGAGCGGTGGAAAGGTAAAGGTCACTTCTGATGGAGAGCACATAGGCAGCCCGTGCTGTGGCAACACGACATATTCATCATGCTACTTGGAACCCAGGCTATTATAGTAGCCTCATTTCTTCCTCTTCCACCTTGAAAGCGATTGTTGGTAATGTACCATTGAGCAGGTAGGGGGTGCTGCTGAGTATTGAGGCGCATGATCATTTCCTGTGTTTCTCGGCCTGACACCTCATAACCTGGCGGGCACATCTGCAGCATTATTAAAACCCGGGCTTCCATGACATTACATCTACCATACAGAGTCTGGCTTCCATGACATTACATCTACCATACAGAGTCTGGCTTCCATGACATTACATCTACCATACAGAGTCTGGCTTCCATGACATTACATCTACCATTCAGCAGCTGGCTTCCATGACATTACATCAACCATACAGAGTCTGGCTTCCATGACATTACATCTACCATACAGGGTCTGGCTTCCATGACATTACATCTACCATACAGAGTCTGGCTTCCATGACATTACATCTACCATACAGGGTCTGGCTTCCATGACATTACATCTACCATACAGTGTCTGGCTTCCATGACATTACATCAACCATACAGGGTCTTGCTTACAAGACATTACATCTACCATACAGCATCTGGCTTCCAAGACATTACATCTACCATACAGCATCTGGCTTCCATGACATTACATCTACCATACAGCGTCTGGCTTCCATGACATTACATCTACCATACAGGGTCTGGCTTCGTCGACTCTGGTACGTCACCGTATTAAGCAACGACGATCGGGTTCAGTGGAGTGATATTCTGTGTCTTTGATGGACGGAGAAGCAGCTGGTATTCAAAGACATAGGTTTCGTTCCCCGGGCGAGGACGTAATTAATGGTTGCAAAATAAACCTCTCATTAAATATTAATGTTTATAATAGACATTACCAAGAGCTGCTGGTGGTCGCCATTTTAACCCTGCTCCATCTCAGGCATGGACAGCATTGTGTACATAACTCAATGTGGCCTCTTCTGGCTTGTGGACACAGAATCTAAATTAATTATAGAGGTTTTATCCATTTTGGGCCCATGGGCCAGCAATGGCAACTGCCTGGCCGAATGAAAGCAGCAAAAAATAAACAACTGCAGAAAACGCACCGTTATAGTAGTCGTGCTTACCCAACTCGTGTACCCCAGCACACATTTCTGTTGTAGCCCTGGACAACCACACCCAATTCAGCTTAATTAAAGCCTGATAATAAGTTGACAGGCCGGGGCTACAAAGAAAAATGTTCTACAGAAATAAAAACAAAGTGGGCTTAATCTCGTCACAGTTAAGTTTTATTCATTCAACATTTCACATTACAAATATTTAAAAATTATGCATACTGTTATAAATAGTTGGCTGCAAACAATTAAATAACATTAGATTTTCTTTTTCGTTTCACTAGCACTTCTACAGACCAACTCCTAGAAATATGGACATTTTGTGTTACATAACTTAATTAGAAAGGAAAATACAAAAATAGGAACTTATAAAGTGAAATGACAATAAAAATTAAGGTGATATCTTAAGTAAAAAATGCTATTAATAAATACAACAACCTTCCCATACACAGTTAAAAACTATTGAAATTTTGCCATTAAGTAACATCATTAACAGACAAATATTTAAATATTTATTTTCCTTCAGAAAATGTGAACCATATATTGTGGAGCACAATATAGCAATTAGTAAAAACTAGACACTTTAACATATTAAAAGCTTCACCTCAAAAATATAACAAAAATCTGATCAAAATTATAAAAATTAATTATACATTCCAATTAAAAATATACCAATAAACAGCTAAATACATTATTGACCTAATAATTACAATGCAATCAATCACAGTAGCTTGAAATAAACAAAATAAGCAAATGAGCACAAAACCTTTAATGTTTTAAAAATAACCTCAATTATTTATATTAGTACAAATAGTTTGATTTCTTTTTCTTTTCTTTTTACAAACACCAGCATGAAAAGGATTACAATAAGAGTAGAAAATGACTGAAAAACATATCAACATCTTCTTCAAATGTCTGCAATTAAAAATGGCATTAAAGAATTACATTGCAAAGAGTCTTTATCTGGAAAAAATTCAAAAAAAAGTATTGCACATAACAACTTGAAGTTAACTTGCAACATTTTACCACATTCAAGTCTTAAAGTTCCCCTTTCTCCAACAAGGTTAAACAACCTCAACAAACAGTAGGGGATGAGTTTATCAAGTCTTTTCAACAGTGTCCAATGAGCTGCTCAAGTCCTGCACTGCTAAACTTGATTTTAGAGTTTTTTTCTCTATATATTTTTGTCTTTTTTTCTTTGCATCCTGCAGAGGTCTGAGTATGGGGAAGGCAAAGAGAGTAGCTAACACATGTGAGGGGAGTGAGGTGTGGGGTGTCCTTAACAAATTAAAGTTGAGAAACATCTGGTGCACAACCACAACAATTAATTCCAATAGCTAATTCATGTACTTATCTTTTTTGTCATGCATGCTAAGGATTACAATAGGAGCTAGTTGGCAAGTTCAAGAATATATATTTTCAAATGTTAAAATACCTAAACACCAAACATCCATTCTTGTGATACAAGATTCAGCCTAAGCATGAACCATAATTTGCATTCTCCTTATTATAGTTATATTCCAGCTATGGAGAGAAAACCAAAAAGAGAGTAGTTACGGTTTTCCAACTAGGCCAGCCATTTTTGAAACAATAACATTAATTTAAAATGACAACTTTTTAATGGCCATGCTGTGAAAATCAGATTTTAGTGAGCCACCTAGGGAATTGAGGTCCAAGACCTTAAGCATTAGACTTTTATGATCGTTCCTCTGCAGTTTGAAGTCGCATCAACACAAGTGTGCGCTTAGTTGTAAAGATTCCTCAGCACTGAAATGTAGAAAAAGCATAATTGAAAATAATATATATTGAAATCACTCAACTTTTTATCTTTAAATGAAAATTTCCATATATGCAGATCTCTCAGTAACAAAAGTACAAAAGCTACCTTTCACAATGTGAAAAATTGAGGTATTGCAAAAAGGAGTTTTCCCATTTGTGAAAAATGTGCCTAAAATGACTGTTGAAAAAAAAAGAAATATTTAGAAAAGTAGTGCATAATAACTGTTTATATGTGCATGACAAAATAATTTAGCTAGAAAACACTGTACCAAAAATCAGCAGGCCATGTATAAAATAATCTATTTTTTTCATCTCATTAACAGCAAATTCATCAAAAAGTGTTTTTAACTTCTAAATGTTCACCCACCAAACCCACAAGCTAAAGTCATGGTGCGGAACTGGTTCAGTAGCAAACCATCAAGCCAACATAAGGATCATTTTGTCACTAGTGTGTTAAGTTGTATTTCAGCCTTTGCTCCCGGACACATGTAACGCTAGTCGATTCAATTACCGGTTGACTCAAACCCAAATCCGAGCTTCTGTTGAGCTGTTTTTGTTCAATTCCCAAACCCATTGCAGACCTACCTGCATTGCACATCAGTCTAGTGACCAACGTCTCCATTTAGACCTTTGGATATGAGCAGACTGGTGAAAAGGCCAGGGTGGGTGCCTGTGAGCTGAATAAGTCTGGGTTTACTGTTTTTCCTGGATTTTGACTGCACTTGTTATCTATTCAAGGCCAATCTTTGGTTTGCTGGAGTCCATCTTTTCTTTGTAAGGAAAGGCTAGAAATTATATGAAAAAAAATAGAATGAAATCTTTTAAAAATAAAAATAAAACAGAAATGAGCAACCGTATTACTCACTACTGCACAGCAGTCTTTGGTTCCCTAAAACATCTAGGTATAACCTCTTTATTGCAGTCTTGTTTAAATGAGTGAACTGCATGTGGGACATACATAATAGAGCGCGGACTATCTTCATTTATGCTTAAAACACTGGCTGAGTTAGCTGGGCTTGCACAGGAAAAGACGTCTGTGGTTAGCGGTTACATCACCTCTAGACGCCATGATAATACTGGGTAATAACGTCAGGGTTATCGACGCTAATGTTGACGACCACCCCGACTTTTGCAATGAATCTCTCTTGGTTTTGAGGGGTGGGAGGGTTAAAACAGTACAGGGTTGTGATAAAGGCTTGGGAAATGCGCACCACTCCAATAACAAGAACAAAACAAAACAAAAAAACAGGGCTTTGTGCTCACATGCAGCCCTGTTGAGAA
Source organism: Esox niger (assembly GCA_016801105.1). Classification (NCBI taxonomy): domain Eukaryota; kingdom Metazoa; phylum Chordata; class Actinopteri; order Esociformes; family Esocidae; genus Esox; species Esox niger. The sequence continues at coordinate 14,820 of JACXGJ010004049.1, forward strand.
CTAGGCCCTGACAACTCCTCTCATTGCTAGCAGACAGACACAGGGAGGGGGGGGGGTCACTTATTATCTCTATACCGGCCGGTGCTCAGGGCCTCTGAGACCTTCAACGCCATACATTCCCCAATAAGATGCTCTGTTCATTCTTACTACGACCCTGGTTAGATTACAAAAATAAGGAAGTGACAAAGCAGTGTCTATAAAACGGTGCCTTTTCTGCTGACGCCATTTCCCTTTGATTGTGGTCCTAAGGGAAAGAGGAGACCAGCGTGTCGTCTTTAAATTATTCGGCACATTAGCAGCTAAGCTTGAGGTATTAGTCTTGCATGTCAAAATGGAGATCAGACCCAAACGATTGTTGTGAAATCGATCTTATCAAGTAACATCAAATATTAGCATGGTCATAAAAAAAAGATAGAACATTTGTTCTGGGAAAGAACCCACATTTCTACAGATGCTTTTTTCCAAACCAATTGAGATTAAGCTTTGGTTAACTACTGGGATTTTAGGCTGTAGAGTCTGTACTCTAAAATAAAGAAATAAGTGCACTCTTCTTTAGCAACACCTTCTATATTCACATTTGCTCTGGAGCATATTGTATGTAAATTGAAACTGAACTTACTGCTTGGCCATTCATGGCCAATGACATGCCAACTGGATAGAATCGACTGAAAGCGAAATCCTTTAAAATGTATATGTGCACTAATAAAACAAAGGTAAAATAAAGAGAATGAGTTTTACGAATTTATCCTTTCTTGGGCCTACTTGAATACAATTTCACTTAATTTTCAAATTAGAGCTAAAAAGGAACCAGCAACAGAAAAGTGCATTTATTTGTACAATGATTTTGCGACTCCTAAATTCCTCTCTCCCCGCTCGCTACCTCCCTCCCTCTCTCTCTCTCTCCCTCTCTGTCTGTCTGTCTCTCATTCAGTTCCAGCGGAAGGAGATGTGTCTGGGTCGATCCCCACCCTCCTTCACCAGCGGCTTGTGGAACTCCCGGCCAGCACGCGAGTGGATGGCAGCCCAGCAGTACTCACAGTAGTACTGAAGACAGGTCACGTTGGCGCAGAAGAAGGGGGCAAACTTCCCCCCGCAGCGTGTCCCCTGACACTCGTCACACAGCTGGTCATCCAGGACGTATGGCTTCACTTCCACCTGCAGGGAGGCAGAAGATCAGCCGGCAGACAAGTACAGGGCAAACAAGACAGGACGGATAAATTGTTTGAAAATCTTAACCTTTTGCGTCTATAATATTGTGCGGATAACTACACACATTCCAACACACTGATAAGGGAATTGTCAGTGCCAGAGGAACACGGGTTTACTGGGCACGTTCAACTGAGGACGGGTTTTCCAATTTGTCGAATGGCTACATTTTTCTAGCAATGGTAGCTGGATAAAGTAAAAGACAACGAATGTTGGTTTGAAACTGATACTTTTCTCATATGCCCCAGGAAAAATATCCCAAGACATTTTATAATCCATCAATACAATAAAGAACAACTAGTAATTTAAAAAGACAGAATGAAGGATTCCTGTTCTGTGTTCCATCTTCCCTCAGACAGTGAGAGAAAGACAGGGACTCCACTAACCCGTTTATCGATTTCGCCATGCTGCAGCTGGACAAAACGAGCACTGATAGCAGCGATGTAGCTTTGCTGATTAGAGAACGCGACCCTCCCCGCTCCCTTGGGGTACTTGAGCTCTGGGTCGGTGTCGATGCCGGCGTAACACACCCCACCGTACAGCCGGTCCATGATCATGGCCAGCTCCACTGGGACAGGAAGACAGGTACACCGGGATTTAAACCACATCACAACACCACACTGCAAAAGGTGACAGACATTCAGACTCCATCTACAATGTTCCAGATTAAATGACCGTAACAAGCAGCACCCGGCTCTCCCTCCTCCATTATAGATGTGAAGACATTTAGCACGAGCAGCAGAGCTGCCTCATAATTCTATAGTATAGACCAATAGAAGAGGGCCTAGAGCAGACTAGCGTCCAATAGAAGGCCTGGAGCTGACTAGTGTCCAATTGAAAAGGGGCAGATGCTGACAAGCGTCCAATAGAAGAGGGCCTAGAGCTGACTAGTGCCAATAGAAGAGGGCCTGGATCTGACTAGTGTCCAATAGAAGAGGGCCTGGAGCTGACTAGTGTCCAATTGAAAAAGGGGCAGATGTTGACTAGTGTCCAATAGAAAAGGGGCGGATGCTGACTAGTGACCAATAGAAAAAGGGGCGGATGCTGACTAGTGACCAATAGAAAAAGGGGCGGATGCTGACTAGTGTCCAATAGAGGAGGGCCTGGAGCTGACTAGTGTCCAATAGAAGAGGGCCTAGAGCTGACTAGTGCCAATAGAAGAGGGCCTGGATCTGACTAGTGTCCAATAGAAGAGGGCCTGGAGCTGACTAGTGTCCAATTGAAAAAGGGGCGGATGCTGACTAGTGACCAATAGAAAAAGGGGCGGATGCTGACTAGTGTCCAATAGAGGAGGGCCTGGAGCTGACTAGTGTCCAATAGAAGAGGGCCTAGAGCTGACTAGTGTCCAATAGAAAAGGGGCGGATGCTGACTAGTGTCTAATAGAAAAGGGGCGGATGCTGACTAGTGTCTAATAGAAAAGGGGCGGATGCTGACTAGTGTCTAATAGAAAAGGGGCGGATGCTGACTAGTGTCCAATAGAAGAGGGCCTAGAGCTGACTAGTGTCCAATAGAAGAGGGACTGGAGCTGACTAGTGTCCAATAGAAGAGGGCCTTGTGCTGAATAGTGTCCAATAAAAGAGGGCCTGGAACTGACTAGTGTCCAATAGAAGAGGGCCTGGAGCTGACTAGTGTCCAATAGAAGAGGGCCTGGAGCTGACTAGTGTCCAATAGAAGAGGGCCTAGAGCTGACTAGTGACCAATAGAAAAGGGGCGGATGCTGACTAGTGACCAATAAAAGAGGGCCTCGTGCTGAGTAGTGTCCAATAGAAGAGGGCCTCGTGCTGAGTAGTGTCCAATAGAAGAGGGCCTAGAGCTGACTAGTTTCCAACAGAAAAGGGGCGGATGCTGACTATTGTCCAATTGGCTACCTGCACGGAGAGGGCGTGGCACCCCACCCACAAAGATGGTCTTCCTGGGGTCCAGAGGCTGGGATCCGTCCATCACAAAGTCACTGTCGTTCAGGTTCCAGGGGCGGATCTGGACCTGTCCCACCCATCCCCGGAGGAAACGTATTACACAGCATGTCAGGATGTCAGTCCGCCGGGCTGGCCTGCTGCACTATGCTACGCTACGCTGGTGACGACGCCACGCCAGTCGCTTCGTCACTCGGTCGACTGCTAATCTAATGGGCTCTGGCTAAATGAAACATGAAGGTGCTGCATGCGTGATGGAACGCTGGTCTTACCGGCTTGTCTTTGATGGTGGGGCTGGAGACACACAGGTAGAGTTTTCCGTCCTCCTCGATACAGGCATCGATCAGGGCCTGCACAGAGCTCTCATCCTGGAACAGCAGGAAAGCGTAGCCTAATGGAGGAACAAAACAGTGAACACAGCCAGTGATCATCAGGACCACTCCAATCTCCGTCGCCTAACGGCATCCGCAGGCAGGAACCACGTCCCTCTCTCTAGACATTTCCAATGCCGAGTATTTAGTGGCGCCTGAGGCCCAGGGCCGACCTGACTAGTGACTCACCTTTCGGGGGAAAGTAAGACTTGCTCTCAGCCTTGTGAGGCCAGTCCACAAAGAGGTGTCCGAAGCGACGGAAACTAGCGGTAATTTCATCTAAAAGTGTAAAATAAAGAGAAAAGATCCATTGAACAACCGAGTCACAAGGGAGGTATTGGAAGATGGGGGAAATCTCAAATGACAGGTCTCAGTGATTTCTACTAGCGTGAGATAGGAGTACGTTTCAGGTTAACCGGGAGATTAAAGCGAAGAAGATTGCAGCATTAGAAACAAGCAGTACCTTGACAGATAAAGCCCTCCGCCAGGAATACCACAACAGTGATTTAGTCAAAAACATACCTTTTCTAACATCTCTGCCAGGACATGAGGGAATGGAAGGCTGTGCACTGTGCTTCTGTCCAACATGGTGCGTAAGAGCGTAACTAACAAGGGAACCCCTCATTCATAATACAGTAAAGGTACTTTTTACATAAACAGGAGTCCCAGAGAAGTTTATTGCGCAGCATCATTGTTGTTAGCGATGGCTAACATTATTTGACCAATCGTAAGTACGCTGGCTCATCAACCAATGCAGAAACACGGCTTGCCATTTCCTCACGTCTCGGGAGAGTTGTCAGAAAGACTGTCAATCGGCGACTAGACCGTTTAACACAAAACGTATAAGCAATATATCGGAATTAACTGGGCTTCACAAGCTTGGTCATTTTGCAAAGGCAATGTCAGTTTTTCATCCATTATCATACCTAGAGGGGGATAACTGCCTTGGGACATAAACCTCACTTTACTTTAAATAGTCAGTCAGCTCCTTGGGCCTGGCGCCATGGTCACAACGGGAGTCAAAGGTCACAACGGGAGGCACACATTCAACACCTCCACCCTATAACTCGTCGTCTCCACCTGTGTGACGGGTGTGGCCCAGCGCCGTCCGCCGACGCTGTTAAGGGTTACCTTCGTCAATGTCGGGGGGGAGACCGCCGACAAACACCTTGCGGGAGTAGCGCTCCACCCGCTCCCCGTTCTGGTTGGGGAAACCGTGGGGCGAGCCCAGGCCAGGCAGGCTCTGTTCGCCGCGCTCGTCGTCAGGGAAACCATCTTCCATGGGGAATAAGGAGGAGTGGCCTGAGGAGAGCGGACAAGACCCAGTCAGCCAATGACAGATGATGGCATGAATATGCAAAACGACACGTGCGGGATCCATCGACGCGCCGTCCAACTCCTCAGATAACGTGGGGATTATCACAATTATCCCACGATGAGGAACTGTACATTATCATGGGCCCATTTTCCAGTAATTCAGTCGACACTGTGGAGTGAAAGAGCACTGACGTAAAGCCCTCTACGAGCAGCCGCGGCTCAGCCGCGTAAGGGGGCACTGAGCTGGGGACAGAAACACACCAGCCATCCCAGATTCCACCCATTCGGCAGGCAGATGCACAAGCGCCTGAAGCCGAGCCCGTGACAGCAACAGGGACGGAGCATGCCCACATTCTGAACTGTCCGGGAGGCAAAGCCCCTAAGCCCTGTTGCCAACCAAGGGAAGCCAAACACAGCTGAGCAGCTACATATCTGGTTATGTAAGGGAGTTAGCAATCAGCCAGTGCACTGTGTGTGTGTGTGTGTGTGCGTATGTGTGTGTGCGCACGAGCGCGCATGGAGTGTGGGTCTTCCTACATGGGGCAAATGTGCAACATCGACATCAACACATGCCATACCTTCAAATTAGGGATGTACCAATAAGAAAATTATTGTGTTACAGTGCTATTGGTAACAGCCAATCAGCAGATATCCTTACCGATGTTTGGTCATTTCTGTACCCGTGAATGCTGGCCGAAATTGAATAGAAATGTTGCTTCTGGTGAGGCTTCAAAGTTCAACAAATGCTAATTCAACAACACAGAAGTTATCTTTCTATATTTTAATAACAAGAGAAATGCAAGTCTAAATGTACGAATCAATATGAATCAAATACACATCTTTCTGTAATTGCCTGTATAGAAATGCAGCACAAAAGGAATTAGACACAATGTTGTTTCCACTAATGAAACAACAGGACACAAGACTTGAGCAAAAGGAAAAGCAAGTTATTATAAAACATACTTGGGCATACTGGATGCCTATCCAGACGAAAGCACAAATCGGCCTGATATAAAAGGCCAAATTTAAAACTGTTTACTGATTATAACATTTATGTCACCTTATCAGCTGGAGAACTTTAAAAAATCCCTAAATGTACAATGCAACACTGTTTTAATGGGAAAAAACAGAAAGACACCAGAATTTCCATGAGCCCCAAACCATTTCCAGTTGTCAAATTGTTTTACTGTTTTAAATATTCAACACATGCTTATTTCAAATTGTATTCAGTCATTGGTTTTATTCACTCAACCAGAGTGATTTAATCAATGAAATGTATTTTATAAAGCCTTTTTACATCAGCAGTTGTACGTTTGTAAAGCAATAGGGATAGGTGGTTTGTTTAAACCAGGGACCAGGAACAGTTAGGGTTAGGTGGTTTGTTTAAACCAGGGACCAGGAACAGTTAGGGTTAGGTGGTTTGTTTAAACCAGGGACCAGGAACAGTTAGGGTTTGGTGGTTTTGTTTAAACCAGGGACCAGGAAAAGTTAGGGTTAGGTGGTTTGTTTAAACCAGGGACCAGGAACAGTTAGGATTAGGTGGTTTGTTTAAACCAGGGACCAGGAACAGTTAGGGTTAGGCCGTTTGTTTAAACCAGGGACCAGGAACAGTTACGGGTTAGGTGGTTTGTTTAAACCAGGGACCAGGAACAGTTAGGGTTAGGTGGTTTGTTTAAACCAGGGACCAGGAACAGTTAGGGTTAGGCGGTTTGTTTAAACCAGGGACCAGGAACAGTTAGGGTTAGGTGGTTTGTTTAAACCAGGGACCAGGAACAGTTACGGGTTAGGTGGTTTGTTTAAGTGGACAGGTTTCTCAGCATGTCTGCTTGGGATCCTAAACACCAACCTGTCCATTACTGTCCCAACGCTGGAACTACCACACTGTCTCCTACTCCATACCGGTCACACAACAGGGCTACTTCAGTCTAGGTCAGCTCTCATTTCACCCCTTTAACTCTGAAAACATACATGGACCATAATCTTAACTCTGGAACCTTTTACATAATGTTGTTCACAATGTAATTATAGTGATCCTGGTACCAGATGTGTAAAGACCAAGCATGATATTCAATGTGTCTCAATTCCCCTTCTATATCCTAATGCAGTCACTTGGAAATACATGGCTTCTACGACAAACTATTATCCATTACGACAGGTGTTCCCTGGTAGCCTACTTTACAGAAAGAACCCTGTGTTTGTGTGTGTGTGTGTGTGTGTGTGTGTGTGTGTGTGTGTGTGTGTGTGTGTGTGTGTGGTGTGCATTATTCACTCCAGACAAAAACAAATACATCGCTGACAACATCAACACAGAAAAAAGCAGCTTGTGGAGCTGAATAAACCGGTTACGGGAGATCACACAAACATGCCAAATGAAAACCCAGCAACAAACACAACATTGACATGCATGCACACCCTTTATTGGCAGGCTACTGGACATGGATGCAAGAGACGACATCTTCCTATTCCAATCGGACTAAATAAACAAACACATTCCAAGTAACCCAAGATAATCCATTTACCTCGTCTTCTCCCATAATTCCTTGCTGCATGTAATATAAGACATGTGATCAAAGGGATGCAGAGAACCAACAGTGACGAGGAATGACAGTTTCTTTGACAACACACGCCCTCTCGTACTCAGCTGAATCGTACACGGGATTTGACAGTTTGACAACACACGCCTCCTCAGCCGAGTCCGACATGGGATTAGCGCCGTGTTACCTCCTCAGTGCTACAACAGTACGTGGCAGACAGGCAACCCCTGGTATTGAACAGGTGATTCCTGGGCCTGGATCTAAACACGTTTCCTGACTTACTCTTGCCTGTGTGTTCGTGCTACACAGTAGATATGAGCTGACGTATCTACACATCAGCACCATGTGTCCTGTTCGATCGGTGAGCTATGTCACATGACACTCAGCTCGGGGAGAGTCCATGTTGGATCACGGAGTGCCCAGCTGCATTTGTACATGTCCATCGGGAGTGATTGGGAACAGGTCTGTTCAGTTGTGGACATTGGGAGTGATGGGGAACAGGTTAGGTCTTTGGAGAATCATTCCTAAAGTGTCTCTCAGGGTCACCTATATATGCGGAATCTCCATGGGAAGACTAGTTATTTACCCACTGATTAAAAAAGTCAGGCCAGGAGGTATCTTGAGATTTGCCTGAAAGACCTGCTGATTATCATAGTGTCCGTCTTGGGCTAATCAGTGCTATTTTGCAAATGGCAGACCTCAAAGGAAGATGCATCATTCACCAACATTTGGTCAAAATCCTGGTCTCAGACACGTATTTGCTGGGCTGGCTTACCCACGGGACACGTCCACCCAACGGGACACGTCCACCCACGGGACACGTCCACCCAACGGGACACGTCCACCCACGGGACACGCCCACCCAACGGGACACGCCCACCCAACGGGACACGCCCACCCAACGGGACACGCCCACCCAACGGGACACGCCCACCCAACGGGACACGCCCACCCACCCAGTGTCATTGTTGTGTAACAGTATTGTCGGAAACATGTAGCCTGCATGTAAACACTGTATTTCCTTAAGCAAGCAACAGTCACCATGGCAAAATACCCTCCCTACAGAGGATACAGAACCACGAGGCAGACTAAAGGCCTGCCAACAGTACCCTGGTTCTGCACTTGTTCAACACGTCACACCGTCTCAAGGCAGAAGGTGCTTGGTTCCTTCTTAGGCAAAAGAGAGGTCAGGATTTATGCAAACGGAACGGCCTAGTGACACTTAACAGAAAACACTACTTTAGGGTTGTTAAAAACACCGTAACTTAAGCATTCGATAATACTGAAATAAGTGTATGGCCATGCCCTCAATGTTGTGTCCATTCTCCTCAGTGGCATCGAAAATGGTATCAAATATCAAGCTCTTTAAAGTATCGCATCTAGAAATTCCATTTTCATGACAACACTTCACTACATAAGCAACTTTTATTGAAAGAATAGATCAAAATCCCTCCAAGATCCAATCACAACACAATAAATCATTCCATTGTCAAGAAAAAGTCAATCACAGGACTAAAAATACACAATGATACTCCCTGTTAAGTCTGCATGCTAAGTGGAAAACGCCAATCTTTCCGACCTTTTTAACATATGGCCGGCTCGGTCCGGCCGCCGGCCCACCCCACCGCTGTTTCACATGGTTTAAGCCATTTGAGCATTAGTTCCATAAAACACGTTTTACATACCATTAATGGGCAGAGGACTCTCCCCCCCTGGATGGGTGAATCCTAGGCGACCTAGAGAGAAGGAACAGAGTGGACATCATAAAGGGATTCAGCCCCAACCATGCAACACACCGAGCGAGGCATGGTTACATTAGCCCTTGTCGTTTCTGTCCCCAGCGTCTGCTCACTCCCACATAATGCATTTTACATTGGGCCAGTCGCACGTCGCTGCTCTTCCACTGACCTACTTAGACCAAATGCACCCGTGAGTTGAACTGCAGCAAGCCCCGTCGGAGAGGATAATGACAGGAACAACTTGAATAGTAAACACATTGTGACTGGTGTGGACCGGCGAAATGTCCTGTGATTGATCAGGTTCTGTTCTGACCGAGTCACGCGCTCTGAGACAGGACCTCGCCCCCACCAGCGCCAACCCTGAGCCAACACAGCGTTTTTTCTTATTTATACATTTTACTTTACATGCAACAGAAAGGTCTGTTGCATGTAAAGTGTGTGTGTTTGTGTGAGTGGAGGGGGGGGGGGGCAATTCAAAGTCACTTTGTGAGAGAATGTTTCTCCTTGTGCCTTTTAATCTGTTCTCCAAAGCTTCGAGGTTCATAATTGAGGCTTGGATCAGCCTTTTCAAAAGGTACCCTTGGTGTTTACCCAGAATGCCCCAGTGGAGGACAGAGAGCAGTGGAGCCTTCATCTGTGTGAGCGTTTGGAACGTTGAAACACATTGCCCCGGAGACAGTGAGGAACTGCGGTCTCTGCTGCTCACAACATGATGGAGTGATACATCATAATGATGTTTTTCTCTGCATTTCTAACCCTCTGCAGCGGGCACACAGCACTGGGAGCAGCGCGGCTATAATCAGCACAAACTAAACTGGAGAACACAACAGCTCTGTCATGCAGCCCTTCACCTCAGGCTCTGTGCCTCTCAGATGTTCTCCAAAGTTGTTCTAATTCACAGCGCGGCATAACAGCCGAATACAGAGGAGTGAAATGCATAGATGAAAAAACAAGCCACGGGGGCCTGGATGAACAGTAGGAACCCCAGCCATGTCAGGGCTATTCCCCTTAACCAATCAAACCTAATAGGCTACCACAACATGGAACAAGCGTACAGGGTACCACAACACGAAACAGGCTACCTCAACATGGAACAGGCTAACATGCTACCTCAATATGGAACAGGCTAACAGGCTACCTCAACATGGAACAGGCTACCTCAACATGGAACAGGCTACCTCAACATGGAACAGGCTACCTCAACATGGAACAGGCTAACAGGCTACCTCAACATGGAACAGGCTAACAGGCTACCTCAACATGGAACAGGCTAACAGGCTACCTCAACATGGAACAGGTTAACAGGCTACCTCAACATGGAACAGGCTAACAGGCTACCTCAACATGGAACAGGCTACCTCAACATGGAACAGGTTAACAGGCTCCCTCAACATGGAACAGGCTAACAGGCTACCACAACACTTAGCATTTCTTTACTACTCAGCGCACTGCCGCCTACTACCACAAGGGAGGTCGATGAGGGTTACAATGGAAGAGCCTCCTTCCTCCACGTCACACAGTCTCCACACCCTGTCTCAGTCAGACTATTCCCACACCACCTCCTGGAGGAGCCAGCGTGGCCAGACACCACCCCCAGGACAGGCACAGAGACTCTTTTGTGGGTCTGCTCCAGCAGCCAGCCCAGTTCTACCGCACAGAACAGCCTGACAGACTAGTCCGGAAGCTGCTCACAACATAATCTGCATCGGCCTCAAAGAGCAGCACTAGGGAAACTAGGAGTGAGCAGGAAGGCCTTGTAAAGCAAACACCTCATCAAGGACAGCCTCTGCATGCCTGTACCGCCATTAGACATTCCATCTGCATAACATGGGAGGTTTGGAACGAGTACTGCCCAATAGTGCAAGCATTATATCGGGATAGTCAGAATGACCTATCGTGATAAAACTGTACGTTAGTGCATAGATGTTTCCCCACCACTAACCTTTCGTACAATTTGTAGAATCAAGATAAAACTGTGGAGACAATGAAATTACAATCAAGAGAGGCAGCCCTCTGTGGCATTAGCGATTTTTCTGTTCATTTAAATGTTAAAAAGACATTTAGAAAAAAGGGAAAATATGCAAATGACTACGGCAATGGTAAACCCGTTGAGAGAATTATGCAGCTCTACCCTTTCCCCAGAACGATGACACAGACGTAAGCACTGCACAATCAGAAAATTCCATTTGCTGTCTCTGTAGATCGCGCGTCGTAGCCTACATAAGCCACGAAATTTCATTTCCTAGTCTGCTGTAGCACCACTGAAACGAAAGCTTCGGTCAGCATTTGTCTGACATGCCTGTGGGCGGCAGACTGACACCTGCAACTAGTTGCACAAAGTAAGAGTTTCCACTGACCACGCCCATGTGGTAGATGGGCGTTGCACACACAATGCAGTCAAGCAACAACTTGGTCGCTAGCAACGGAAGCTGCGTGACAGATGTTTGGTGTAGGGCCAGCCATTTAGAACCCTTCAGAACATGTCAGATTGGTCCAGATCAACGAGCAAGCCCGTATCAGCTAACCTGTTTTCAGACCACTGATTTGGCAGTGTTGGTTTCAGTTACTCAGAGATCATATGGGCAAATCGTCCTGAATAAGAACCATGGTTCTAGGTGACCTTGTAGCAGATTTGCTCCACAAAGGCTTTTCAGGGAAGACCTCCTACAGCATACAACCATGAGATCCCAGTGTCTCTGTGATGGATATCTTACCTTTCAGGGTATCTTGCTCAGCCCTCATGATGTCGATGAGGGAGTTCTCCAGGGAGTGCATGTTGAAGCCATCAAAGGATCTGGTGCGCTCCTGTGTAAAAGATAGATGAGAGTTGTGCTTTAAAGGGATGGAGCCACTACTGCTTAAGTCTTACATCAGTTGGCCTATATTTTAACATCACGAAATGTCCATTAGGATTCCTTCCTATCACGACCCCAGACAACTCATTCCCAGAATATAAAATGCCACCAATGTCACCTCAATACAACCATGACAAACCTTTTACTACAGCGTTGGTGTGTTACAATTACTTAATGAAACATAGCCATTTACTGAATATATTAAAATCTATCGACACATTTTCACTGTAAATATTATTCAATACAGGGAAAAAAGCAGTCATTGTGCAAAGGAGGTACTGGCAATCAATGGCTGACAGAAACCTTTGGGGAAACAATAAAGCCATTAGAAGGACTGACACCACAAACAAACTGGAAATGTTCAATTATTTCAGCCAGTCAGGCTTTACGTGGCAGTGTGATGACATCACTCCCATAACTCTACACAAAACAAACGTATCCTTATGCTGGCTCCACAAGCACTTTCCTGAAACCATATCCAGACACAGCGGTTGTCTTACTGACTGGGACCGAGGGGGCAAGCTCCCAACTTTCGTCACTCAGTATGTTGACCAATATGAAGGCAGCAGGGTTGGCTATATGGTTCAACCCTCACTGCACACAGGTAGGCTATATGGTTCAATCCTCACTGCACACAGGTAGGCTATATGGTTCAACCCTCACTGCACACAGGTAGGCTATATGGTTCAACCCCCACTGCACACAGGTAGGCTATATGGTTCAACCCTCACTGCACACAGGTAGGCTATATGGTTCAACCCCCACTGCACACAGGTAGGCTATATGGTTCAACCCTCACTGCACACAGGTAGGCTATATGGTTCAACCCTCACTGCAAACAGGTAGGCTATATGGTTCAACCCTCACTGCACACAGGTAGGCTATATGGTTCAACCCTCACTGCACACAGGTATGCTTTATGGTTAAACCGACACTGCATATATAGATAATATTAGCTGTTGACAAAATGGTGGTATTGTAGGGCAAAAATACAGATACAGAACCTTTCAGTCACTTGGCTTACTCAAGTGATTTCTATGAACTAGGCCTGTTGCTTGAGCAGCAAACATGTTCATACGTTCCAAACAAACAGCATTCCACAAGCTAGCCATTAACACTGGACAACAAAACAAAATACTGCTCTGTTGCACAAGACCTGGAAATAATTCACTGCTGCCAGAAGCACCTTCCGACCCAGGCAGGCCAACATCTGGCCATCAAATGACTGGGGAAGCTCTTCAACTGGGCCAGAGTCCAGCATGACTAAGCAAAGCACACAGTCACATGTTCTGGAATACAACACAGGGATGTTCACACATTAAAGGGGAAAACCTGCAATCACCGGTCCCTTTATTGGGAACACCGGCATAGTATCCAGTTAGAACCCCTTTTGCCGCCATCTTCTTCAAGGTGCAAAGCGCTGTGCGTTCAGAGACGCCCTTCTGCACCATTCTGTTGTAAACAGTATTTTTGTATTAGTGGCCTTTCTGACAGCCTGAACAGGCCTGGTCATTCTCATCACAACTCTCTTATTAACCAGGTGTTATCGCCCACAGAAATGAGGTTCACCGCATGCATTTTCATTCACCCCACCATTCTCTGGAAAGCCTGTCTAAAATCCCAGCAGATGAGACGCTGGAACACGTCTGGCACCAACAGTCATGTCGGTAAGACCACGCCTTTCCAATGTTTGGTGGAACAACAACAACGTAACCTTGAAGAAACCGAAAGGAATAAACCAATCTGAAAGGACACACCTACACCTATGCTAGGAGACGAAGCCAGAGGTCTGGTTGGGTTAACTTCCTGCGCACCCATCCGCCACCGCGGCTGCTGTTGCTACGCATCTGAATGGATTGGCCACAGTGGCGATTAACGATCTGATCCGCCCTTCCTCTCATCTGATGAGCCGCACTCATCCCCGAGAGCTTAGAAGCGCCCAGCTAGGCTAAATGACCACGACTGAGCTGGCCGGTCTCTCTGTCGTTCCCAGACTCACAGGAGAAGTGTGGTTCATCCCCAAGGTTGCCCCAGAAAGGCATTTGGGTCAGACAAGAATCCTCCTGACCAAGCATAAACAACACAGGCTTGGGCTACCAAACAGGTGAGTGGCACATTAACAGGAATGAAATGAAAGCATTCACCATTTACTGAACGGAAAAATCCAGTTAAAATAGTAACACCACATTTATAAACAAAAGAATATCAGGACCAAGCCAGTGTATAACTATGAAACAGTGTGGGAGACCAAACCGCTGACCCTGGTTTCCCTTCCAAGCAGAGGCTGTTATTTTGAGTATAGCAAGAAGCTAAGGCCAAACTAACCAAAGTGAAGCTCGCCGCTAAAACCGTGCTTGATGAAACACCCCGACGAGAATGATTAAGTTTGGCATGCTAAGGGTTTCTCTGCCACAACATTAATCTACAATGTCACAGCTGAACTAATGAAAAGGGGGAGAGAGGGGGAGAACAGGGAAGGGGGCCCAGCTTTGACACTGTTTTTGTGTTGCTGGTCAAGGTACTTTAAAGTCGTGAACATTAAACAGCCACTAGCCCAGTAATCCAACCTATTGAGCCTGGTTAAGAAGGCAGGTGGATGGACTGGAGGGACACTGGGGACAAAGTTATATAACAGCACCAAAGCCTGATGAAAGACTGGTAGCTGCATGCCTGTGACACTTCTGAAATGTTTCTTCTTCTCACTTTCTCTCGTTACAACACACAGTACGCTTCCTGTTTCAAAACACCGGTTGCGGGCTGGAAAAAAGCAAAGAGAACATCAGAACGCTGTGGTCCACTCAATCACGGCGGTCAGTCCTTTCTGTATTCCATTTACAAATGTGCTGCATTCAAGAACATCGGGATTGTGACTAATTGGTTCCACTGCCCTCAAACGTTCCAGTGGTTGGGTAAGTGACCCAGCTGTGGACGCCAGGCTGAAGGACAATGGATGACGCTTGTTACAATCGCAGCAGAACAAAAGATCACACATTGACCCCAGCACAGCAGTCAGCCCAACAGTGCGCAGGCCCGTGTCGAAAACATCGTCCCGTTAGCGGACCGTCAACTGATACACCAGTGATGCAAACATGAGACCTCCGGGGTCGATATTTTCCGTTTTGATAAACGGCGTATCGTGACTCAGTTGACGTCTAAGGCTGCTTTGGATCTTCTTCCAGAAACACAAGACAGCGAGGTCTGAAATAACACTGCGAGGTCTGTTTTGTTCATACCTACTCATCTCTCCCAAACACCAGCTTTATGAACTCTAGATGAAATTTTCAGGCCCGAGTACAAGGGAAACACCATCACCGTGCACTGATCTGCATTAGGGCACAGCCCACATGTGACAGTAGTACAATGAAGAAAAGCTAGCAACATGATGATAACCTCAATTACAATGCGAAGCAGCTATACTTACGCACACTTAAAGAGCCTGACCAGAATATCACAGCGGTAGGGCAACTCCACTAACAGCCCGCCATGTAGACAACTGCTAATGTGTCTCTCTGGGTACCTGCCCAGGTCCACAAGCTTGTTACAGAGGCAGGCCTTGTCCCTGTCAGGGATGGATGTAGAGCAGCGTAGTACACAGGCTTAAGAGGATCCAGGAGGTTTAGAAAGGCATTTTATATGGTTCAGATGTGACTTGAAATATGCATTTCTCTGTTTCAGTAGAGTGGCGGCCAACTGGTACAAGGCAATACGGGCTACATGTGAAAGGTAAATGTGATGAATGTATTAATAATATGACTATTGAACCCGTAGTCACCTACTGAAACTATTCCCAAATGATAGAATTTAAGACAAATTTAAAATAGGGAAACAAAGTGAATGACAAGCACTCAAAAAGATGGGTTAAAAAATTTTGGCACCCTTAAAAATACAATCGGAAATAAATCAGCATTAACATTACAATACAGCTCAGTCTTCAGCAGCTGTACTGCAGGCTTTTGTTGATTTCTGTTTCACACTGTTGCAAAATAAATTGTCCATTGTCTATGTAAAATCCAGTTGTCCTCTAGCACCATGACGATAAACTATACCCGATTGAAGAGACAACTGGTTCTCTGTGGAACAGTAGAAAACCCGCCTGGTAGAGGACGTGAACGCATCCTGCACCCCCCAAACAGTGGAAGGACGGTGGTTTGGGAGACAAGGAAGATTCCAAGGGTCACATCTGAATAGTTAGTGAACCTGGTTACATCTCGGCATCTCAGACTCTCCAAAGGCTATAATGAAATGCCACCATCATGGAAAAAGTGGTCATTTGGAAGGATTGGCTGGAATAAATCCCTCTTTTGAAAGCACCCGACCAATAGAAGCATCAGGGTTATTGGGATGGGGTGTGATGGTCAGACAAAACAGAAATGGAGAATTCTGTACCAGAAAATAACTAAATACCAACTGTCAAATATGGAGGCGGATATTCGATGTTAGGGGCAGATTCTGGAGCGTCACGACCTCGAAGGATGCAATCCAATTTGATAAAAAATAAATAAGAAAACGGTTTCGATCTGCATATTTCACAAATGTTCTAATAGTAACATCGAAGATCCACATATCCCAAAATGTGTGCCCATTGGACATCCAATGCAGCCAAGCACCTGAGACTGACATTCGGAGTTCACACAGGTCAGTTGAAAGTAGTCTCATGTCAGTTAATGTTTTACTGTAGGCATCTAGAAAAAGAAAAACAACTAGATGTGGTTGGCCAGCATTTCACTCCTTTCAGCCTCTAATACAGACAAATTGTCTGCCAGAAATGCATATGTCCCCAGCATACAGACCATGCCATGCTCATGGCTATGTGCTAGGTGGAAGAATATGCTTAGAGACAAGGTGTCTAAGTAAAGAGACAAGGAGCGAGAGAAATATACTTAGCTAACTCACCACAATGAAATAGGCTCCCTCCCAACTCTGCTTTGACTGTTAACGTTATCAGGTTAACGTCAGAGCAGAAGAGCAACCATGACTATTTATGCCCATTAGAGGGTTCATTCCTTATCTTGCCACACAAGCCACAATTTGTTGACTTAATATAAATGCAGCAAATATACATCCTAGTTAGCCTAATGTAACGTTTAGTTGCCGTGGAAACAAACAGACAATATCATATTTAGGTAAATGTTTTTGGCAAACACGTTAATGAATTCTGAGCTCTAGTCAGAGAGTTATATTTTACCACAAGACATGCAGGCATGCTGGCTTAACTCTCCAAAACATACGATTTAAAAAATGCCCAAATAAAACCAGAGCAGGGCCTGCTTTTATTCTTATTTCAAGTTATAATTTTGAAAGCTAAAATGTTTGGCCAATGAATAGGAAATCTGTCTGATTGAATAGCAAAGGTACTGGTAATGGTTGAGTCTTGAACAGCGGTTTTTGAATGATCCTTAAAGGCCCAGGACTCAGATTAAGCCTTACAAAAAAGCCCCAGCGCTCCAGCCCCAGCGCTCCAGCCCCAGCGCTCCAGCCCCAGCGCTCCAGCCCCAGCGCTCCAGCCCCAGCGCTCCAGCCCCAGCGCTCCAGCCCCAGCGCTCCAGCCCCAGCACTCTAGCCCCAGCACTCTAGCCCCAGCACTCTAGCCCCAGCACTCTAGCCCCAGCGCTCCAGCAGGAGCTTTCATACAACCTAGGTAACAGAGACCTATGATTAAGTTTGGGTACGTACGTATGTGCGTGCGTGCGTGCGTGAGTACACATGGTTCATCCCTGTCTGGGATACACAGTCACTAATGCGTAAGAGATGACACTCAACCTAAGCAACCCATGACAGGTTGCCATGGGCACCTGCACCCAGTGACCAAAGCTCCTCTAATAGAACAACAAACAGAGCTGAGAGAGCCTGTCAAACAGCCTCCATGTTGTCCAGTAGGTAATAACCTCCCAGAACAGAGCGGACTTGGCCTGTCAAACAACCTCCATGTTGTCCAGTAGGTAATAACCTCCATGAACAGAGCTGACTTGGCCTGTCAAACAGCCTCCATGTTGTCCAGTAAGCTAAAGCCTCCCAGAACAGAGCTTACTTGGCATGTCAAACAGCCTCCAAGTTGTCCAGTAGGCTAAGGTGTCCCAGAACAACTCTGCCCTTTGAGGATAAGTAGCACAGCTCAAGGCTATCACAGGATGCACACCCCATCCGGATAAAAGGAGGAGCTTTGTCTTTAGCTCCACTGCCTCTTGACAAACCTTTTGTTGAATATTTTTAGCTTTCCCTCGAGTCGAAGCAGCATCTCCCTCCTCTCCTCTTCTACCGGAGTCATTTGTTAATCATGAATGCCTCACCTGTGTCAGCTTGCATGTACACCACCCGCCCAGCCCCAGATACACAGAAGGGCCCACGGAAACTTCCAGCGCCATTAGGCACTGACTAAGAGCTCGGTATCACATCACACATTGCATCAATCTGGGGTATTAACTTCCCCTAGGCTAAAGAATCAGTGAAAACTCATTTAAATAGGTTAGAAACATCAGGCCTCCACTGTTCATTAACATAACCAAGGAAAAGGCGCTCGGCTAACAGTGTGGAGTGAGGTTTTACAGATGCCGTGATTTGCCTGCACATTATTACATTACATTATTGCATTATTTCTAATCAACGTCGGGGTTGTAACGTGAACAGGGTGTATGAAAAAATATTTCTGCTGGCCCGGACATAGAGTAGGCTAGATAACCAATCCAGAAGCATTTGGTAGGAGGTAGGAGCGGAGATCTAGACTTTCTTTGATCATTCCCACATCTCAGATGGGACTTGTTTGAATGATGGTTATGAAGTGATGCCTTCTTTTGCCTGCATATTCCAAAAGCTTGGATTTCAAATAGACAGCTATTGTGAAGGTGAAGTAAAGATCCCCAGCTTTCATTGAGGGTATTTGGTTTCACCATTCAAAAATGACAAACATTTTACACACAAATCTAGTGCGCATGTTTAGTATTTGGCTAAATGGAATAACCGCTAGAAGTCTGTGACCCACTGATCTGACAGGACATCAGCTCCTGGCCAGTTCCTGTGGCTCCTCATAAAAAAAATCCAAAATGTTTCCAAAACTGGTCTCAGGGTTTAAGATGATCAACGTGGCCATCCAATCGTTGAAGCTGAATGGGACCTTACAGTGGAGCATCTGTAGCTGGGCGAAGTCATTTGCTCATTGTCAGACACATACAGTACACCCCTACCCCTCCTGGAGACGGTTCCCAGTCTGACAGATGGGTTTTTTCCCATTTTTCATCCTTCGCTCATTTCCTCTAGAGGGCTCCTTGGCCTCTTCCATTTGGGATTCCAACCTCTGTTCAGAATTCTGCAGGCTTTTTAAGGTACTTTGTTTTGCTGAATGTAACTCGGCCATTTTGTTATTCTTAAGTGTAAGTGGGGATTATCAGTTTAAATTGTAGTTTGCTGCATAACCATCACTCAATTCTAAATGGTGAAACTAAAACCTAAACAAAAATCTTAAATTAAAAAGCAGAAAATCTAGAGATCAAACTCAATTAAGTTAATTAAGATATTCCAGGAGGAAAAGGGTGTTAGCCTGCAACTTTCCCTGCATACATGTAGACCATACAATATTGCACACAATTCTGCTCACTCTAGGCTCCAGAGAAGTAGGTTACCACGAAACACCCAGTTAATACTTGCCACTGACAACATTTTCTTTGGGCAAGAGAAGAAAAAAAAAAAGCCATCATATTTGTTTGTGTGTGCTACCGTGCAAAGGGGTGCAGAGGTGTGAACCATTTTCGGGGTTCCGGGGGTGGAACCACACGGGTTAGGGTACGGGTCACATGCAACGGATATCAGCTGCCATTTTAGGGATTTCTACACTGACGCGAATCACAGTGATCCTCTCAGATGTTTGCGTCTCACTTTGGCTGTGAAACCGGTTGTTCACAAACACATCTAAACATGCCGCTGCTTCTACTGTACACATCCGTGTTGCAGCTCAAGCTAAATTGGCAGCGGTCACAAAAACATACTGAGATTAAAGCATTGTTGCCTTACTTTCTGGTGATGAAAAATCTGCACCCTACAGTATAATTGTTTTCAATTGGCCATTTTTTCTTAACGTTAAGGATGTCATGGTCACTTAAATGTTCCCACGACTAATGACAAGATGGCTCTGTCCAATCTATCGCCCGTCGTCCCCGGGCAGTGCTGGGCCAATCGGTGGAGGCCACAGGGTATAATCGGTATGCTGCGACCAAGATCCGAACAACTCACGACGACGTCTCGGGCTGAACTTTTTCTTTAAAAAATGTAAATCATAGTACAGCTACCGCAGAACGGAAAACGAAAAGCCCAGATCAGCATAAAAAAATACCTTGACGTTTTAGCGGCTCTACTTAAATTAGCCATAGATGACCAACTCCTCCGATCTCACATGGTCGGTTGAGAACCACGAAACTTAACTGCACACATTCTCCCGGTTTTGACGCCCCGTCCGGAACGGTCATGTATCTAAGGTACAAAAAGACTGACGTTAGCGTGTGCAGTCATCAGTGGTTATCATGTGGCAGAGGTAATGCAAAAAGGAATGCAAAACGTGTTGAGGTTTTCCAGCCCGACAAGATACACAGGCATAACATGTTTCATTGGCCTTAGGCTAGAAGGTCATCAGTTAATTCAGACCTGTGGCCCTGTTTAAAATAATACATTGTCATCAAAAATCTCCAATTGCAAAGCTGTTGACCATTGTATAGTCTACAAGAGACTTAAAGGTCTCTAATGATTTGGATACAATCTGTGTCATTATGGCCCTAATCTTGTTTCTTTTGACAATTAGCAACCTTAACTAAATGGATTATAATACAAAAAACTCAACATTGGGAGTACTTCAGCCTGGGCGGTTTATTTCCCTGCTTTTGAGAGGAGCTAATGTACCTGGAGACATCCAGCAATTGATCTAAGCTAATGGTATGCTAACTGTGATCCTCTCCAAACTGCATGCGAAGACCTTCAAACTTTTTATCCGAGTTTGACTGTCTCTGGGCAAGTAGAAAAACGACCTCCATCTCAAAAACACTGCTCGGGCAAGGAAGGAGTGTAGTAGCAAATGTAATTTTCCCTCTGGAGAGGAAAAATTGAATAAAATTAGCATGAGAAACGACTGCACTGTACGAAGGTCTACAATCTAACAGACCAGTGTAACAATCTCACAACAGTCCCTAAGAGCTAAGCCAAGCCCACAACACGGCATGCTGATCCAGGAAAGATCCTGTCGTCCAGTCACAGGACACCAGTAGCCTATGTCCCTGCCCTACTCAACACCCCAACAGAGGAATTTACCTAATTATGGATTAAAAAAAGCACAACTTTGTCGTGACAATCTTGTGACAAGTGAATACGGGAAAATGCAAACCTGCGCTTGGCGCGACAATTGAAGTAGTCTAGAAATGTTTTACTTATTGTTAAAAACCAAATGTCCAGTATTACAGATTGCATAAGGGAGCTTCCCCCAAAGCCAAGCCCTCCGCCCACAATGTCACAACCTAGCTAGTCTGAGCAACACAGGGCATTTTCAAACCGACAAGGGCACAGCCCTGCTGCAAGCTACAGAAGCTAAGTAATCAGGCTATTTAGCAATCGTGGCTGATGATGCAGCACTTCTGGGTGAAAGGTGATCCTCACATCTTTCAATAAAGACTTCCAGCGTATAAACACACATAAACACACACTAGACCCAACCCCCACATCAACGTTCACCCCTGAGACACAGTAACCCCTGAGCTTGATCAATGAAATAAATTAATCTCTATGCCCTGCACATCAACCCTATCAGTGCTTCACGCACGCAACATGGATGTTCATGTCATCTTCCTGGTGTGCCATCAAATTGCATTTTCAATGAGATTACGTCACCAAGACTCCGTAGACAGGTTATTAATAGCCCTGTGATCTTTTATATCACTATTTCACGGAAAGACAGGCAATCCCTGCACCATCCACGCCCCTACAGCATGTTCTTTGGGTGATAAAAAGACGTAGCTTCTCTATCTTATATACGTGGCACAGAGCACTGTAGTGGCCGAGCCACGTCGGTCAAGAGGAGCCTCCAGCAATTAAAGCACACGGCCAACATATAAAACCCCCCCGAATTGGTCCCTTAACCCCAGAACGGCGCCTGTTGGTGCGCACAATAAAATGACACCCTGCTTAGCGGGCTCTAAGTATCATGGCAGAATGAAGCGCTACGGAAGCGGTTGGGGATAATTCACTAACCTGGAAGGGGAAGATGTTCTCGCTCCTGCTCACGGTCTCGTCCATCCAGGACTTGGGGTTGAATCCGGGGCTCGCGCGGGAGTACTTCTGCGACGGCACGTGGTTGTTGGGGAAGGTCTTCTTCAGCGGGGAAATGGAGTTCAGGGGGTTCATGCCTCCGTTGAGGCCCCGACGGTACTCACGGCCCTGGGATCCTCCCCAGCCGCCGTAGCCTCCCCCGGGGCTCCAGGAGGTGGAGGAGGGAGAGGGGGAAGGGCTTTGGTAGCTGCCCCATGGTGACGGAGGCTTATTCAGGTTATTGGACAAATGCGGCAACTGGCTGAAGGTAGCATTCCGATGGGGGAAGGGAGGAGGGTGAGGGCTGGCGGGGGACCTGCGGTGCTGTTGATGCTGGTTGTGTGGGTGCTGAAAGTGGGGGTGTGGGGGGTGGTGCTGGGAGATGGGTCCAATCTGGGGAGAGAAGTTTCCCCCGAAACCTGGACTAACGTGGTGGGAGAAATTCTGGAATAGCAGCGGCCCGTTGTTAGCAGAGGCGGCTGGGTTGAAGAAGCCCACATCCTCATTGATGATGGTGGAGGCAGTCTGGGAGATAGCAGCTGACCAGTTGTTGAAGCTGGTCAGGGACGAAGAGGTACTGGACTGGGCCTGTGTCCCGAGACCTGATGTCTCCTGGTAGTCGAAGCCTGTCAGTACCGGGGACTCGAGACGCAGCTTCTCCTTTCCATTGCTACCCTCTGATGAGCCGCCCTCCACCTTCTTCTCCTCAGACCTCGCCTTCTCTAACTCAGATATGATTCCAGATTCCTGGTGGCCAGGGGACAGTTGCTGCTTTTCTTGCGTTTCTTGCATTTCCTGTTGCTGGGCTTTGGGCTTTTCAGACCCGAGAA
This sequence comes from Esox niger, assembly GCA_016801105.1. NCBI lineage: Eukaryota > Metazoa > Chordata > Actinopteri > Esociformes > Esocidae > Esox > Esox niger. The sequence goes on from JACXGJ010004049.1 coordinate 37,861, forward strand.
TTTCATCTTGCATGCTGTTGTGGGCAGCTGTGGCTGAAAACAGCCAAGGTGACCCACTGTTACTGCCATTACCAGATGTGCTATTGTTTATAAAAGCAGCAGGGTTTGGAGACGCATTCTGATGATGGTGTGGAGGTTGCAGATGTGGGTGAATTCTAACTGGGTAAGCAGACTTGTTGCCAGTGTTGTTTTGCACTAAGACTCCAAACCCGTAATCCCCCATTTGTTTTCCCCCACACAGTATCTGCTATCCCGTGTTCTTTATGTCCTAAAGCGAGGGACAAACAGATAACACAGCGGTTAGTATTTCAATGGTTATAAACCAGAGTGAGGCATATAGAAAAACCCGAAAAACTGCCGACTTTGACAGCTAGCAGACCCTTTTCTGCAGCTAACCATCTTATCTAGTCGACTAACGTAGTTAGTTATATATAAATCTGTGGCGAATATACCAATACAACAGCCTTCGTAACGAGACGTGTCACGTCAGTTTATTGCATGCTAGTTGGTTAGCACAATCATTAATTATAGCTTAGCTCGTGACGTTGACACATTATGCTACACTAGCCTAGCTAGCGAACTTTAGCTAGGAAGCTGCCTATGTCGGACTCACGTCAAGAGACTGCAGTAGATTTTTAAGGCCAATTCGCTAACTAGCCAGCTAGCATATTCTCGATAACGGGCAAGTCAGTTTGCTAGTTGCATCACAGTCGTATGCAAAAGTATTTGTTACTGTTGACAGCTAACGTTAATTAGCTATCTAGCTAATTTCGAAAGCAATTATGACTGACAAGCCAAGCGATATTCCCTGACAGCTGTCAGCCCGGTTGGTGCTGTTGGACTCGACCCTTCAATTTCTGAAAAATGATGACGTATCTCTATTCTCAATACGTTATAGGTACTTTCCTGTATAGATTGTTTTTTGCAAAATATAAAATCAGATGTTACCAAGTCAACAGTCGTCAATCATCTGAATAATCAAAATCTGACTGTACTGTAAGCCGATTTTGCACATACGAGAATAAAATCACTTTTTCACCTTTTGGTCGCTACCCTTGATCCAGGCGTTGACTCGATCCGTCCTGGAGTCAACCTGCAATGTCGATGTATCTGATAAAATTGTTTGAAAAAAAGCTTATGACACAAGCGATATGATACTTGTGTGGCTTTCCCTCATACAGACAGTACAGCTAGCTGTGGCTAACCAGCGTTTCTTCTCCTGACGTGTCCTGCCTGCTCAATGACACAAACCTCTCTCGCGAGCCGCTAACCTCGATTGTATTAAACAATTACGTCATTTAATTCAAAATGTAAACGAAACCAGGACTAGTTGACTGAAGTGAATTATTGGGTCGGATTCATTGTTTAAAGGATTTCTGTATTTTTCCCCTCTAGCCAAATGACTTGCTCCTGCGTTCTTTACCGTTGCTGTCCCTATCCTCAGAACCGACCGTGGCCAAATGACAGGGAGCTCAGCCGCCAGACACTTCCGGTTAGAGCTCTGCCCCCTCTCGAGCCCTCCAACAGATGGCTTGGAGCCTCTCCCTCAATTCGTGACAACACCCACACCTCCTCAGATAGCGGCGTGCAGTTGGTCATACAAACCGTAGCCTCACCCATCTTTCCCAAATTACACACGAATCCACTAGATGAGTCCGCCCCTTGAGGTCAGTTTACGTGACGTACTTTTCCTTTTCACGAGAAGACTCCGCCTAGGAAGGTCGAATCATCAGTGCTGGGATCAGAGCGATCCAGCTGAAATTGTATTCCATGCACGGTGTCCTATCGTGAGAATATTAAGATGTCAAGCCTCTACAGAAAGGTTTAAATAGGTGAAAGATATGGATCCTGAGCAGAAAGATATGGATCCTGAGCAGAATTATAACATTGAACGGGCTGTTGTTACGACATAGGCTGTCCGAACTAACTCTTACCCACATGTATTACTTGTCATCTTAAATTGTAATTGTAATTACTCTCTTCTTGTATTTTATATCTTAACAGCCCACTACGGGTCAATATTTAGCATAGAGAGGAGAGTTTTCTTCTCTGATCATAGACTTTCACTGCTATCATAGAGCACAGGGATCATGTGAATTGCCTTGAATGAGTAGTTTGTATCCCTATAAGGCCATGTGAAAGGCATGTAAGCTTGGGATGCAAATATCTACAGTAAAGTCCTGAAATTCTACCTAGCATTCTGGTTTCAAAAGGCTGATTGGTGTGATTGGGAAGAATGTGACTGCAGTGCAAAGGCCCACTGTATGCCATAACGGTGGTGGCACCTGTTTTCTCACAGTTCTCAGTTTTTGGGCATGCTCTCTCGCTTATCTAAAATGTGTTTGGTTGAGCAGGATCAATGTCATTACCAGTGCTGTGAGATGATGGGTCAGAGAGAACTGCGAGGGGAGCCTCTCCTTTGAACAGCTGTGGCTACAGACAGAGATCTCATTAAACCAATCTGCTGCATGGCCCTCTATTCTCTTACTCGCTAATCAGGCTCTTCCTGCCTGATCATTTTCAATGGGTTTCTGGGGTCTCAACTAATGGCCATTCATGTCATTGTCCTTTATGAAATGTGAAGTCTTCAAATTGCCTCATTCAGATATGTCTGTAATTGTTTTTTTAAGGTGTGTGTGTGTGTGTGTGTGTACAGGTTTTGCTATACTAGTGGGATATATAAATACACTCAAGCATAGTAAAACAATGAATATTTTAGCTTTTGGGGACCTTTAACCACTCCCCATTACAAAAAAAGGCTTTTAGAAATTGAGTCCCCACAAGGACAGTAAAACGTGAGCGTGTGTTTGTGTGTGTGTAGGCCTACAGAGTGTTATAGAGTGTGTAACCACATATGCGGGTGGTGGCCATGGCGACTAGACCAAGAGAGTCCATTTTAAAACCTTCTGTCTCTCATTTCTCTTTAACCTCACACTTCACTCAGTTAGGCAGACCCCGTCCCTTTAACCTGTTGATAATAGCTTCGACTGAATTGAATTTAAATGTGTGTGTCTGCCTGTGTGTCATCGCAGTGTCTGAGAGGTCGGCTGAACTGAAATACAACGACGGGTCTGTTTGCAATGGATTGCATTACAAAGCGCTACAATGCTACATCATCCACCATTTAACAGGTCAAGATCCAATCAGTCTGATGTGGCGATACATGTGACACGTCCCTTTGAATTTGTCTCTTTCACTTCTGCCGGCGTCAACAGTTTTCTCTGGAGGACTAAAAAGTAACCACTGTGTTTCCACGGGGTGCTTCTGTTCTGTGATACTGGATTCTTATTTACCCTGAATGAATTATTATTTTTGTCAATAAAAAAAAATGCAGTGGCAGGTAGATACCTAATGCATACATAATAATCACATAGTGTAATTTAATGTTGATACATCCATCGTCTCTGTCCTATTCCTCTTGTCTTACAGGATTCTCTCTCAAGTTTAGCATCTCAGGGACATCAAATCATTCATTCAGACGACAGTGTAAAAAAGTAAAAATAATTGAAAGATCTCTCTCTCGCCAGTCTTCCTAACCCTCCTTCACAGAGGAACACAACTCATCATTCGTCCTGTACACCCACAATGCTAATACCGAAACCGGGAAAACCACATCCATATTTATTAGAGACAGCAGAGCAATGGATAAGAATAGCCTTTAATCTACATATCCGACAGTGTTTCCTACCAAGACATGTGTTTGCTAGCCCACTAATGTTAAATCCGGGGCATGTTTTGTGTGACTCGTGCTCCTTTTGTATGTGTAAATATCACAACAGCGTTTGGCGAGACAATGAATAATAGTAGTTAAAAGAAACACTGAGGGAAAAAAAGGCTCCCTCTCACCAGGGGCATCCTTACGGTGCCAGTGAGTGCAGAGAAACAGGCTTCAACCGAGCCGCGATGCAGTGTGTCGTGCCACACAGCTGTGGGTATTGTGCAACATGAAACATTCAGGACGTGTACATGCAACAAACACGCAACCCAGGCACGCTGCCTGGTGCCTGGCCTCGGGCTTTCAGCAGTCCTCTGTCCCCATGCAGGGAGGCCGGAATCAGAAAAGGCACAATAGCTGTTTGACGTGTTTATATATATAAACACGCACCTTTATCCCCCCAGCCACCTGAGTTTAACAACACCACCACTATAAGAGCGCTAAACCAGGACGGACTTGGACTCAAGATCCGTTCCTTATTGCCCCATTTGGTTTGAAAGGAAGACAGTATAGTAATGAACTGTATTGAACCGGATTTTCACACTGTTCTCTATGTATATTTCCTAGTGTGTTTTTTCCCCAGGGATTAAATACTAATTAAGCCAAACAGGTCTGCCGAGTGGAATATCTCTGTGTTTGAGTGTGGGAGGCCAGGGAAGCCGTAGTGATTTCATTGGTCCTTTGGGTACAGTAAGGAATAGATTACAATGGCCCAGCTGTGCGTTGGTGTGTGTGTGTGTGTGTGTGTGTTTGTGTGTAACAAATGATATGCTGCCGTTCACATTTCTAGGTCTACTTTCCTCTTGGGCAGCTCTTGACTGTTGATTAGCTTGGCTCGTTGACAGGGGACATCTGACAGTGGCCAGATCCTGTGGCCCAGCTCCCAGTGATGGTGAATAATCAAAATGGCTGCCTTGCCATTAGTTCACTCATACATCCAAACCACTCATAACAACCCTAAAGACTGTCCCCCACCCATGTTCTCTTACTCCAGCTAGCTCTCTTTGCTATCATGTAATGCTGAGATGGCCCAAATCCTGGAGCATTAGATACAGAAGTGCTGAGTGAGACCGACCTGATCCATCCTACGGTCTGAGAGATTCACAGTGTGGATACATCAATAATGCAGTCATCCGCCAGGCTGTATCTAAGGGGGGAGACAGGCATACCCTAGGTCAGGGGTTGGCAGATAGGTTTGGTTCCAGGACTAATCTTTTCTGAGCTAATATTTAAAGGGACAGAATATAAATAACATCCCAATTAATAGCCAGGACTACAAACGGATCTATCATAATACATAAAGTGACAGTAAGACAGAAAATACATTCCAAAATGTATTTAATAAAGAATTCCACAGCTCCCGCTTGATGAACCATAAACACAATTCATGTTTACCACAATGTCTGTATAAAATGTGCATGTCTCAAATATTAGGGTTAACATTTCTAAGTATAAAAGGAGACTTAATAAACATAACCACATAATTATTTTGAAAAAGAATACCTCAGCAAATTGCATCTGAAAGTATTTCAAATTCAATCAAAATTTACCTAAAGGAAACGGGATAAATCTAGGTTATTGAATCATTAAAAAAGGAGTAGTTTTGCTTCTCAATGCCGTTGACTGTAATAACACCAGGATAGCATTTAAATAACAATTTACAACGTTTTGTTAGAGTTGAGGTCACCACAACATGGATATGACTACTTGTGATCTTAAACATGTTGGGCAGGCTCTTGTTAAACATGAAAAAAAGTAAAATAATGAAATGTCATTATTCGTCGTATTTTCCCAATCAGTTACCTGCCTTTAGCAATATTTGCATTTTATAAAATGTGGGCATTGGTGAAGAAGGGAACGAAAAATAATGGACAGAGCATTCCCAGAATACCTGCCACTCCAAAATGTTGGAAACCTCCTCTGCACCTCCTCGCTACATTCTCCACTCCGCTCACTTACTCTGGCAGTGACGTTGATCAGCAGGCCTCTTAGCATGGAGGCCCTCTTGTGTGTCTATCCTATCTTTAAAAGCTCTACATTCTTTTATACATGATAATGTTCCAGTTGCTACTCCACATGCTTTCCGACGCGCCTGGCACAGAAACCGTCAATGTTACTAATGGCTTACACTAGGTCCTCCCAAGTAAATGATCAATGAAAGTATACAGTTTAAAAAAGTAGCGTGTTTTTAGTGCATATCGATGATTGTTTATGTCAACACGCACAGCCGGAGGACTAAATTGCTCACCCACGTTTTGTTTTACCACGACGTGCACTGCACTACAGTACTTGTGGTGGGGGTAACAAAAACTCGCCGTTGCGACATATTGGGCCTATCGGCAACACTGTCCCAAGTTCCAGTATATGCTTCTACCACTCCCCTGCTGAAAGGCAGTTTCCGCATGAACCTGTTGTTGGTGTCAGCCCGTGGATGTCATGTCTATGTGCTACTGTACGTGTCATCTACTGTGTAAAACTGGCCGGGGCAACGTAATGACTGGCTTTGTGAAAGGAACTGCCTCTTTTACGCCCCCGTCTAATCAGTGTGCCACATCCCAGAGGGAGTGGGAGAGAGTTAGGCCTGTCACTGAATTCTTATCTGCTCCTCCCAAGTGGGCTTGACACCAGCAACATCACAAAAAACTGACTGCCTGAGGAGGGATGATATGCATGTTTTTTTACTCCCCCACTATCTCCCTTCGACTCCCCTTCTGTCTGACTTATTAATGGCTGCTCCAGATCTTCGTTTTGTGGTGTCCACATTTACTTCGTCCACAGAAGGGAACTGAGGTAGATTCCCTGAGGGTTGCCATAGCCTTATTCTTTCCCCCAGTACACAGCAGTAGCCTGCTTGAAAAACTGAATCTGAAGAACACTGACTGCTTGGGCTTCAGTCTTCCAGGTCACATGATAGTAGGCCTGCAGCAGCTTCAATGTGAATGTAGAGTTCATTACTGGCTGGCGCCTATAGAATAATCACATGGTTTAAGATTAATTGGAACTACTGTATTTTCATGACGTGTCAAGAGGATCGTTGACTTAATTGATTTTCTACAAAACGGAGGGAGGCCACGCTTTGGTACGAAGATTGTCTTCCCCTCACGGCCCCAGAGGAACTGTTAGGTCTATTGACATCTGTTTGCGAAGTTCCCAATCTGGATGATTTATAGTGAGTCCCATTGATTGAAGTATAACACGTTCGTAGATTATCATTCTGTTTAAATCTCTCTCTCCGAGCCCGTTCTGCTGGCCCACCCTGGGGCGGGGGGCCTCTGTACACTGCTGCCGTGGTAACAACGAGGGAACCGCAGAGAAAGACCCTACAGCGTTCACGTATGAGTGCCCCCCAGCACCACCACACCTAAAAACTGCGCCATGCCGGAGCACTGCGGCAGAAAATCCATGATGAACCCTTCAACATATCCTGTGATCATCACAAATTCTGCCCTCCGAAGGACCTCTCAATGTTACGCTTCCACGCATTAGCAAAAGGGAGCCCCGGCGACTGTCGCTCTTCCTCATCGAACGCAGACGAGGGCCGGGGACAGATGGTGTGACGCAGCAGTCTGCAACCCCATCAAACATTTACAGTGGCAGTCCGCCCCCCCCCCGGGACCAGCAGGTGTACCAGTTACCTTCACAGAAACATTAGGCACAGGGCTTCCCTTCATGTGTCACATCTGTCTTCTTTCACTGGGGCCTGTGTTTACACAGGCATCTGCATATTGTGCGATCATTGGCAAAATATTGATCCGATTGGTAAAATCCAACTAAGTAGGGGCAAATGAACAGATCGGATTGGTCAAATGCAAACAATTAGCAGCAAATGAAATTGCAATTCGGCTTCTAGAGTAAATGGTGTTTCACAGATGTCATTGAGCAGCTTGATGGTGTGTCAGGAACAAAATGGCGGGTGTAGAATTACATACATTATATGCTGGAAACATGTCATGCATCTCTTTATTTGTGCTTTTACGGTTTGAACCAAATAAAATACATTATTCCTGTCAGCAGTTCTGTGGCACCCTTCTAACCCTACAGAATGGCGGTGAATTCAGATGAATGCAGATCTTCAACTAGAGATATTCAACAAAACACCCTTTTGCACTACACTCTCCTTCATCTGCATCCATTAGCCCCCCCCCGCCCACCTCCCCCCTTTCATGGGGATGCGAGAGCTGTTTTGGGGGAAGGGGTGAAGGGATGGATTGAAAGGGAGGGCACCGTTTTATGGGAAATGCGTTCTTTCAGTTTGCGCTCACTGGGTGTGATTGCAGGTCAGTCTGGGTCATTGGTAGGGCATTCTGCTGCAGGCCAGAATCTGAGCTCGTCACATTGATTATTTGCTGTCTATTGATCTTCATTGACACATAAAGTACACGGACAGTATCACAGTAACACAGGCTTTACAGAGAGAAACTGCAACCAAAGAAACAAAGGCCTCCGTCAACTGAATGTTGACAGTCCCTGGCATGGAGCGGCTTTGGTTTTATATCGACTTCCATATCTTTTGCTTTAATTTGTGGTTTGAAAGAACATGGAGCAAATCCAACCACATTTCATTTTGTGTAAAAGATAAAAAAATGTTTTTTTAAAGTAATCGTTTTCCGCCAGTATTTATTTTCCCTTGACCTGGTTTTGATTCTGCGAGGCAATGAGAAGGCATTTTCTGTGCTCAGTGTCGAGCCCCAGTGAGTTGCATCTCAAACAGTGTGTGGGCGTGGGCTGTGAAGGACAGCACACTTCCCTGTCACACCACGCTCTCCTCCAGGCCATCTGTGGAAGGCCATGGCCCACCACCCCCCACACCCATGTTAACTTAACCCTAACCTAAATCTCAACCTAACCTCAATAACCCAAAATGTGGCACTAATGCCTAAACCTAACCCCACCCAGTAATGCCTTACCCCACCCAGTAATGCCTAACTCCACCCGGTAATTCCTAACCCTTACCCCACCCGGTAATGCCTAACCCCACCCAGTAATGCCTAACCCCACCCAGTAATGCCTAACCCTAACCCCACCCGGTAATGCCTAACCCCACCCAGTAATGCCTAACCCCACCCAGTAATGCCTAACCCCACCCAGTAATGCCTAACCCTAACCCCACCCGGTAATTCCTAAACCTAACCCGACCCAGTAATGCCTAATCCTAACTCCACCTGGTAATTCCTAACCCAATCCACATTTCTATGGTTCAGGTTATTATATCTAACAAAATACAAATTGTTACATTTGCCCTAAACCTAACACTTAAAAGGAAACGCCAGAACTAAAAACACCTCAAAATAATTTGTCAGGAAATGTTTCCAGCATATCAGACTGTGAAAACAGTTTGTCAATGCATTCTGTAGTTAGAAAGCAAAATACGGCACGTTTCTAAATGTCCCTTTAGGGGTGATCACATGTTTCCTAAAAACTACACCAGGCTTTAGAAGAGAGTCAGGTTGACTTCCTGATTTCATTGCTAATGTTTTTCTTGACTTGAACACTAGATAGCCGTTCAGTGCAGTGTGATTATTTTCCATAGAATACAATTAGTTCAAACTTACTTAATATTGTAAGCCCAGCAACATATTTTTTATAAGCTAATCTAGCTAGAATTTCCTTGCTGTGACATTGTTTTTACCATGGTTGCGGGCAGCCTATGAGACGCATTTAGAGGAGATGTTCAAAAAAGTTACATTTATTGCATAAAATGCATATGGTATTTACCACAATTGATTAGGGTTCCCAAATTTAGCATGTTCATTGTCACACTTTATTTTTTTTCCACATAGATTTCACATTAGTCGGGGCAGAGCAGTATATAAAGACATTGCACTCACACTAGCTCAACCCCGCTCACGCTAGCTCAACCCTGCTTTCACTGGATGACAGAGTTGCACGCATACAGAGACAGTCCAACTATTACTTAAAGAAATGTATGAACTTAGACTCATTTTTGCTATTCCCCTTTAAAGCTGTTATTGCAGCAAATGTTGCCTCTGCCAAATATAAACATGTTCAGAATGGAATACTTAAGCAAGCAACATATATATATTTTTCCCAACATAAGTCCAAAGTGTGTTTCTGTTTGCAGAGGCCAGATCAGGACACCTCAGACCCACTACCATGCTAATTTTTGTGTACCGGCTGACGCAAAACATGATCCCTTTGAATTCGAAATGTGAAATTCAAAACGATGGACAGCATGTTGTCACATGAACGTTGTCCTGGATACAGAGAGTACATTTATTTTACTGGCTACTATAATACAGAGCAATTACAACTGAATGGTGGTTATTATTGTAAAAATACATTGCAAAACATTTTGAGAGCGGGTATATTTTGGTGGCCAATGTTACCACGCAAACTGCCCTTGTGTTCCCATAGATGTTTTCACCATCTGGTCTCACGGAAAGGAAGCCCGGCAAACGCACCATAATCTAATTCCTGCTAGAAGGTAATTTGTTCGGCATCCCACTCATCACAGAGGCATGGAGGCGAGAGGCTCTCTGCCAGTGGGGATAATGTATCCTCACAGCCAGGCCATTACATCACTGCTTCCTGGCCGTGTGGCCAGACCCTAATAGAACACACACAGCCCAGCCCCGCCTACTTTTCTGAAAGTACTATACACTGTGTCCCAGCCCCGCCTACTTCTCTGAAAGTACTGTACACTCTGTCCCAGCCCCACCTACTTCTCTGAAAGTACTGTACACTGTGCCCCAGC